>BSBK01013944.1:0-72808 GCA_027943335.1 Chamaecyparis obtusa | reverse complement strand
TAATATATATATATATATATATATATGTATATGTATATATATACATATATATATATATACATATACATATATATATATATATATATATATATATATATATATATATATTATATATATATATATATATATATATATATATATATATATATATATATATATATATATATATGTATGTATATGTATATATGTATATGTATATATATATATATGTATATGTATATATATATATGTATATGTATATATATATATGTATATGTATATATATATATATATATGTATATATATACACACACACACACACACACACACACACACACACACACATATATATATATATATAAAGAAGTGCAGGATCCATGATAACATACAAACACGTACATACTAGCAGACTGCATTATACATCATATGTAACTTTAACTTAATTTCTACTTTCTCAATTAACCCTAATTCATTTGCAGACTCAATTGATAAGACAAATCAACATCCTACTCATTTCAATTCCTATTTCATAAAGTAATGTAATTCAAAACGTAAGATTCTGAATTTAATTATCCTTTTATATCATAACATTAAGATCAATTAAACATAAGCATATAAAGATATATCTAACATCATCATCCACATAATCCTATAAAAATCATGACATGATATCCAATGATATGAAGTCACTATCAAAGTAAGTCTAATGTATCTGACTAGTGGAACATCAAGACCTAACAATTCAAATGACAACAATTTCACATCTCAACCCTATATAACTTAAATGCTCATTTATGCAAGCATTCATATCCAATTGTGACATTTCAACATTCTAAATTGTGCATTTATACCCACAAAAATTCATGACTCTTCACACCCTTCCTACTACATTTATGTTCAAGAAATTACATACTCAAGGAAACAACATTTAACTTCTTTAAAATCTACATCTCACCTTATTATTATTATTTAATGTCCCTTGTTCCAATTCAATTTCCTCAAACATGCACTCTATTGTGCTAACATTAAAAATAGATGAATACAATTAACCCTATTGAAAACATAGTGCATCCTATAATCATAGACAAGTGTACAAAAGCAACATGCCATAAAGTACACCACAAGGTCTACTCATTCTAATCACTATGGAAAATCAAAAAACAATTCAATACCACATTCTAATGACCTGAAATCAACACAAGGCATCATAAATATGCTCTAAAATCAGATTCTCCTAGTGGTACATCCTTATATGGGACCAATATGATCTTACTCAATGAGTGTGAAGGTCAAAACAACATCATTAGGATGCTCATGTTAAGAGTCAAATGAGGGAGGCACTACATCATCCCTCCCAAGGACTAGGCTTACTCCTAGAAGCCGACAAGTCAAACTGGAGGGAAATGCTACATGTGTGTGGTCCCACTATCCTAGAACAAGAATACTTACCAGACCCCTCAACATCACACATACAAAACAAAACCACAATTTTTTTTTTGATAGAACACAATATGAAAACTAAGGTTACAACAACTCACTTAATGCAAAGCCTAAGACATAAAGACTAGTCACCCAACGATCCATAAGGGGAATCATGGCATGCGCTGGTGTGCCAACATCCCTTATTCGAGGGTTGACATTAGACGACAAAACTATCCATAACAAGGTTTGGTGTGATAGATTCATTACATTTAAAATTTAGTTCAAATCCCATTTAAGAATTAGGTATAACCCCTCACTCAACTAGGGTGTGGAAATTATGTCATTGATATAGGATGGAATGATTTTAGGGGACATACCCCTTATGAAGTCATACTATATAGTCTTTTAAACTCCTCAAGAATCAACTTACTACAAAGCCATCAAGAATTTTAAATATTATTTTAAATATTTTATCCAACCCTAACTTCATCAATAATTTTATTATTATCCAATTTGACAAGGGGAAAGGATTTAATTGAAACTAGATTAAATGAAGTATCTATACTAAAGAATTTTTTTTAGAGAACATACCCACTAAATAGAATAATAATAAGGTCATTAATTAAATAGAAATTCTTTATAATATTCCCAATAAAAAATAATCATGCTAGAATTCCTTTCTTTATAATTTTTAAATTAGCATTTAGAAGTAATTTAAATAATAGATTTTAAAATTAAATTAATATTTTTAACCTTAGTTCCTTATTTAATTTCTAATAATGCTCCAATTTAAATCATCATCATTATCCTTTTCAAATTTACATTTACTTATTATTTCAATAAACTAATTTAATTTAAAAGTCTTTACAACAAAAAACACAAACATTTCCAATTTAAAATTCCCTCAACCAAAACTTACTAAAATAATAATAAACTAATTTAATTTAGAAGTCTTTACAACTTTAAAAAATAAACATTTCCAATTTAAAATTCCCTCGACCAAAACTTACTAAAATAATTATAAACTAATTTAATTTAAAAGTCTTCACAACTAAAAAAAATAAACATTTCCAATTTAAAATTCCCTCAACCAAAACTTACTAAAATAATAATAAACTAATTTAATTTAAAAGTCTTTACAACTAAAAAAATAAACATTTCCAATTTAAAATTCCCTCAACCAAAACTTACTAAAATAATTATACACTAATTTAATTTAAAAGTCTTTACAACTTAAAAAATAAACATTTCCAATTTAAAATTCTCTTAACCAAAACTCACTAAAAAATAATAAACTAATTTAATTTAAAAGTCTTTACAACTAAAAAAATAAACATTTCCAATTTAAAATTCAATTAGTTTATTATTTTTCAGTTGTAAAGACTTTTAAATTAAATTAGTTTATTATTATTTTAGTAAGTTTTGATTGAGGAAATTTTAAATTGGAAATGTTTATTTTTTAGTTGTAAAGACTTTCAAATTAAATTAGTTTATTATTATTTTAGTAAGTTCCAGTTGTGGAAATTTTAAATTGGAAATGTTTTTTTTTTCTACTTGTAAAGACTTTTAAATTAAATTAGTTTATTATTAGTTTAGTGAGTTTTGGTAGAGGGAATTTTAAATTGGAAATGTTTATTTTTTTAAAGTTATAAAGACCTTTAAATTAAATTAGTTTATTATTATTTTAGTAAGTTTTGGCTGAGGAATTTTAACTTGGAAATGTTTATTTTTTTTTTAGTTGTAAAGACTTTTAAATTAAATTAGTTTATTGAAATAACGAGTAAATGTAAATTTGAAAAGGCTAATGATGATGATTTAAATTGGAGCATTATTAGAAATTAAATAAGGAACTAAGGTTAAAATTATTAATTTTAATTTTAAAATCTATTATTTAAATTGCTTCTAAATGCTAATTTAAAAATTATAAAGAATAGAATTCTAGCATGATTTATTTTATATTGGGAATATTAGAAAGAATTGTTATTTAATTAATGACCTTATTATTATTCTATTTAGTGGGTATATTCTATAAATTTTTTTATTAAGTATAGATACTTCATTTAATCTAGTTTCAATTAAATCATTTCCCCTCAAATAGGATAATAATAAAATTATTTAAGAAGTTAGGGTTGGATAAAATATTTAAATAATCTTTAAAATTCTTGACGGCTTTGTAATAAGTTGAGTCTTGAGGAGTTTAAAAGACTATATAGTATGACTTGATAAGGGTATGTCCACTAAACTTATTACATCCTGTATCGATGACATATAATTTCCACACCCTAGTTGAGTGAGGGGTTATACCTGATTCTTAAATGGGATTTGAACTAAATATTAAACGTAATGAATCTATCACACCAAACCTTGTTAGGGATAGTTTGTCGCCTAATGTCAACCATCGAATCAAGGACATTGGCATGTAGTGCATGCCATGATTTCCCTTATGGATCGTTGTGTGTGACTAGTCTTTATGTCTTAGACTTCGCATCAAGTGAGTTGTTGTAACCTTAGTTGTCATATTGTGTTCTATCAAAAAAAAGTTGTGGTTGTGTTTTGTCCGTGTATTTTGAGGATGAATTCTAATTTACTTAAAATATTACATAAAAGAGAAAAGAAGAATTCATGAGTAATTTTTTATTTAATATTTTTAAAAATTGTGAATAGAGTAATAAAGTCTATTTTGGCCTATCAAACAACTACAACTTTTTCTTTAATTAAAAAAATTAAACAATATAAATTTGTACTATGGAGAAGTAAATTTGATAATAGAATATTAAAAAATACAATCTAATTGGTAAAAACAAAATTGTTGATGACTAGCTAACAAAAATAGATTGTAATAAAGGACTCTCTAGAAGCATGAAGAGTACCCACTCAAAAACCATGCCCTCCAAAGCAGAATAGAGCAGACTTTTTTGGCAGATGGGGTTAGGTTGTTTGGGGTAGTTGATTCTCACTCATATATAACTCTCACGACACTAAAATGGTCTTGTATGATGATGTAATTCTTTTATGTTTATGGATTTTTAGATATGATTTTGAAGGATGGTTTTTTTGAGATAAGATCATTTCTTTTGTAGTTTCACCTAGTACAGGCCAGATTAAATTTTCCTAATTCATTAATATGCACCTATCTGTCTAAAAAAGAAAATTGCAATAGTATTAGTCTAATAAAAAATACTAATAAGGAAGAGAGTCAACAGTTGGTTGGCCTAGCGGTGAAGCTTAACGATTCTCAATTAAAAAAAATAAAAAATAAAATAAGGAAGAGACATATTTTAAGCATGTACACGTAGAGTTTATCAATGTTTAATAGACTTCAAACAACGAATGAAGTCAAGGTCAAAAGTATTGTTAGAGAACAAAGTATTGTTATACGGTTCTTTTTTTTTAATAGTCTATTATTACTGTAGATAATTGTTTCTGATTTTCCAGTAATCATTTCTCTCTGTCCACATATAAACGTTTGCGAATAGACCGCATCCTGAATAGTGTGACACAACAACTTTGTGCGCACTATCTCTGAGTGGGCCTTCCCTGGACTCCTTAATCTTCCCCATTTCCAGACATGACTTGAAATTTGACCTTTTCTCCGATCTTTCGGCCTCCAGACTACTATATATGCAGGTATCATAACATCACTTCTACCACCAATATCGAAGCATTTATCTCTCTCCTTTATATTCTGCTTGTTGCCCAGCCCTTCAATTCAATTATTGATATTGATATTATAGCACTGCGCTGCTTAATAATTAGAATGGAGGAAGAGATGTTCAAGGATTTCAGGGTTGAGATTGTTCGAACCTCCATAGTGCAATCGCCTGTACACACAAAAGATTGCACGCTCAGAGGATCTAACATAGATCTCACTGTTCCTGCCGTTAGTCCAGGGCATTTCTTTGTTCACAAAGCCGTGCAAGGTAAGACATCTGAAGAGCTGTCAAACTCGATTAAGAAGGCGCTCTCTCAGACACTTGTATTGTTTTATCCAGTGGCGGGAAGGTTTATCATCAGCAATAATGGTGAGCCTGAGATAAAGTGCAACAATCAAGGAGTGCCCTTCATTGAAGCTGAATCGGACGCTGTCATTAAGGATCTCGATTTTTCTCAGCCCAGTTTTACTGCTGCGAAATTGACTCCAAAGAGGCATTCTCTCCAAGGAGAATCCCCTCTTTGTGTTCCTGTTCTTGCTGTACAGGTAAGTGCTTAGTTATTTAAAATGCTTAGACAATCAAATCCAGAAAACAGTTTACAATTGATCTTGTAGATTGTGAAATCTGCTTCCTCTCCAAAATGAAGCACTATTATAGAATATTGGTGAGCATGTTAAGCTAATTGGGTACGATTTGTTTTCAGGTAACGAGGATGAAGTGTGGTGGAATTGTAGTGGGTTGTTGCTTTGATCACAGACTAGTAGATGGAATAAGCAGTTGTATTTTCTTTCAAGCATGGACGGAGGCTGCTCAAGGTGTGTCGTTTTCAATGACTACGCCATGCTTTGAACGCTCACTCCTCAATCCTCGGAACCCTCTCAACGGTGCTGCCATTGATGGGCATTACATGGCACTGCCTTTCTCTGCTCTCGATCACGCAAACCCTCCTCCACCCCAAATTGGGCGTATCTATCATTTGGATTCTCTCACGCTTCGGCAATTGCAAGATCTGGCAAACCAAACTGGAGGAGATCCCCGTGTTGGCAAACCCATAACAAAGATGGAGGCAGTTTCTTCCTATATTTGGAAAGTTTTTGCTCACGCGCAGGGTTTGAGTTGTTCAGAAATGACCAGAATTGGGATCCCAATTGACGGGCGTGCGCATTTGAATCTCCCTCATTCCTACTTTGGAAACGTGATAGCAATTCCATTCAAGGAAAGCTATGCAGAGCAAATATTACAGGAGCCATTGAGCAAGATAGCAAAAATTGTACAGAGTGTTATAAGTGGTTGTGCAAACAGTGAGTATTTCAAGTCCTTCGTTGATTGGGTGGAGGAGAAGAGACCGGCAGCCATGTTAGCGAGAGTTTATGCGGAGAAAGGGTCTGCTGTGGTGGTGTCGTCGGGAGTGAGGATTCCGTTGTATCAATTTGATTTGGGATGCGGGAGGCCTGCGTTTTCAAGTGTGTATTTTCCATTGGGGGGAACAGCAGGGTATGTGATGTTGCAGGCAAGCCCGCTGGGAGATGGGAATATGGTTGTTTACATGCACATGGACGAGAAGCACTTAGATGCCATTGAAACTGATCCTGACTTTTTGTTCGTGAGGGCCAACCAAATGAATTTCTGGTAGCAGAAACGATTCCAGGAGGAATTTCTTAATTGTAAGCTTAATTAAAAAAGCTCCTATTTAATTCTATTCATGACCCGAATTTAACTTAATGATAAATGAATACTACTCAAGATTGAGTCAAATCACGGTCCAATTAGAAGTAGTATTCAATTGAGCTTAATATTCACTTATGTTTAAGATTAAGATTTAATAAGAATAAATAATATATTTTTATTGTTATTGTATTTTTCATAATGTAATATTGTATTATATTATAATTATTTAAAAATAATGTTAAGAAGAAGTCTTACATTTGAAACTTTTTGGACTGATTATGTTTCCACAAGGTGATATAGGACTTCCAAGTCACATTGTTCTGTTTTCTCCAAGCATATTCCTAGCATTGATTTTAATAGTATTTGATGCATTTTTGTTGAAGTCTGGACTAGAAAACCTCTTTTTCCTAGCAAAATATTGTGCACCGGGTTAATTTTATGACAAATCTTCTTGGCACAACCTCTCCACAAACAATTGCAAAGGTTAGTAATGAAGAATCTAAAAGGTACTTGAACAACTTGTGTAAGAAGAAACCTATATCCTTGAATACAAAAATTCTCAAGAACAAATACTTTAGCATTAAAGCTCTTGAAGAGATTTCTAGCCTTTGATTTGAAGGATCGACCTACTATAGAAGAGGTTTTGAGTAATCCTTATATTTCACAGGGTTATCAAGGGTGTCACGAGAACTAGTTGCTGAATCAATAACTAAATTGGAGTTTGAGTTTGAGAGACAAAGTGTTACACAAGAGGATGTGCAAACTTATTTATCATGAAATTCTTGAAAATCATCCACATATGTTGAAATAAAAAAGAATATATATATAGAATAGATCATATAAATTTTATGTATTCTAGTGTTGTTGATCATTTTAAGAAGTTATTTTCACATCTGGAGGAGCACTATGGTAAAGACAGATAAGTGCCTCCATTAGACAAACAACGTGCATCTTTACCAAGACCTTGTGCTATCTACTTGAATATATTAGGTCCTTTCTAGAGAAAGCATCTTCAAGCCCTTTGAGGTATTGATGTTTTTGATAGAAAAAAGAAACAAGAGGGTGCTAGACCGAACAAAAGATTAGTAGCGCATTAACAACACATTAATGTAACCAGTCACAATAGATAAATAGCTTAATAGTATAATCACCAGTCTAAATCTGCCCCTATCAAAAACATAAATCACAAAAATAGACTATCTAAACCGAGTAGCAGCAAATAAGGTATCAGTTGAAAGCCACATAGGACTGAACAGAAAGTGGTAAAAATTAACATTGACCCCATCAAAAAAATAGAGGGTCCACGAGCCAGGTCCAGACAAAGATAACCAACACATAAGAAACAGAACTAGTTTTTCCCACCCAACTACTTAGATAGCCGGGTCCTCAACCATTCTTCTTGCAGAAATAGGAACAGGTCCTTGTTGTCCTCGTTGCTTCCAGAGTGCCACTCACCAGCTTCTCTTGTACATGATAGAGAGTAGTAGCTAAAGCATGCATCACCTTCAAGCCAAATTTGTTGGTTAGCATACACTAGTTCATCAACTCCTGCATGTTTTTCTTGATCTCCATAATCTCTCTGTTCAAGTTCATGAACCTCCTTTTAAGAGTACCTTTGAGACTATCCTCCTGGGCCTCGATATGGTAAATAGAGTGGGGCTTATCCTGGGGGTCTTGAGCAGGACTCAGGGGCAGGGTAGGAATGGGGGTTTCCATGGCCTTCTTGGGGTCGGGAACAGGGTTATTACTAGTCCTACGGGGGCTCATTTGGTCATCCAAGGAATCATTCATAGACTCAGTGATTTGGGAGTCTTTCTTAGTCATAGACTATTCTTTAGAAGCTGTTTCCTGCAGCCTAGTTTTACATTGCTCTTTGGCGAGTCTGTTTGACCTCCTGCGGCCCAAGCTACTCAAGTCCACCTCTAGACTAACTTGGTTCTCCATCATTTTCCTTTTATTGGGCCTACATTCTATCTCTGGAGTATTGTCATCCTCCTTCCCATTTTTAATATCCTCAGACTCAGAGACATAGGACACCTCTTGGCCATCCTTCTTATTAAACAAGTTTTTGACACACTTTTTTCAGTTCCTACCCTCTTTGGTACCCGGTTCAGGCTCTTGGATGACACAGATGGACTGGGAGGAGGACTGGGTGGGATTTTCAATTTTGGCCAGGGAATCCTCCTGGGGTATTTCTTGGATAATCGGGGGGGGGGGTTGGGGTGATAGGCAGATGGCTTTGTGGAACTGGTAGATGCAGAGAAGGAGGCCCTGATGGAGGATAGGAATAGGCTTATCCGGGTTAACCATAATGTCAAGAATGTTACTTTCTAAGGAATGTAGAAGATGGAAAGGGATGGAGATTAAATCTTTGTTACGAACATGGTTTAGGAATGGTAAGTGGTAGTAGTAAAAAATAGTAAACTTACCTTCCAACGTGAATTATTTCATTACTATGAGGCAGATTTTGGGCCAGAAATCCGGCAGCTCCTCCCTGTTGAAGCCCCCTTGATTTTTCATCGACAGTACTCCCTCCTTGAAGAACTGGTTGAGACTGCTAGGGTCTGGATTTTGGATAGTTTTTTTGTATTTTCTCCCCATCATAGAGAGCCTAGTCACCTTGGCAATGACCTCCTCATTCAGCTGAAAGTGGATGCCACCAACAGAGACATTCTGGTTGTTCCAAGATGAAACAAATTATTTAGAGATACATTTGTCATGCCCCCCCTTCATTCTCTCTAAATGGTTTCACAATAGATAAAGATAATCACACCATTGTTCTCCTTTAAAGATAATATATCTATTCTAAAGATTATCTACTCCATCATGAAATACACTTGAATTGTCAACCCAGGGACGTAGGACTTGAAATGGGCTAGCATGATTTGTACACTAAGTTCCTTTAAGAGTCATAGCACCTATGCTGCAGGAAGGTAAAAATGCATAGGAAGAATCTACACTGCTACTATAGAATAGTAAACACACCTTAGCTAACAACAGATAATTGCAGGAAGCTTCAAGAATGAATTTAAACTAATTAACAACTCAGAACATCCACTATGATCATTTTCTACAAGTGCTGCAGGGACTTCACAGTAACAATGCTGCAGGACTAATACAGTAAATCTATCTGAAAATAGGAAACTGCTGGAATTGAATCTATTCTACCTAAATCTATTCCACCTTCCAAGTGGGCCCCCTTGGTCAGTTTCAATTAACTAAGAACACAACAAATGCTTCAAAATCCTTCTTCCATTAAAATCCTTCTTTGATTACATGAAAATTGAACAATCCATGAAGAATAGGAAAGTAACTTCTGATTCTAAATCAACACTATCTATTTTCTCATTAGCCCTCTTAAGATAATCCAAGATCTGATATATATAGGATTGGATTCTTATTAAAAACATTCATAAAATTTTAAGCAAACATCACCAGAAAAGAAGGCGGAAGAACAACCATGACATAACATATTTATTGCAAAGTAACAGAATAACAACTTGCAAGAAATATAGCAAGTTGTATTCCCTATATTCTCTACAACTCCTTTGCAGACGTGGCTTTTTCAATGTAACTAAATTTGTGCTTCCTCTGCCATGATCGGTCTTCATTGTCTTCTTCCTTGAATGCAGTGATCACCACTCCTTGCGTCGCTCCTCATTTACCTGAAAAGTTAGCAACATCTGGAATATACATGCAAGATAACATTCCTACTTTTACTCAAATATTAGAGCATAGCTTAAAACAATTATATGAAATACTGCATTCTATGTATAGTATTAGGAAAAACATGTCATACACACTACCCATGGGTTTAGTAGGTTCTAGCTGCTTCTTGACATAAGTTCACAAGATAATTACAAGAAGTGTTTAGGAATGTTTTATCAAAGCACAAAGAGTGTGTCCACATTATACAAACTTATATTAAAATTGAGACATTAATATGCCTCATCATCTGCCCCCCACTATCCAAATTCTTGTCCTCAAGCATTATAATTCTTTGCCATTGCTCTGAAGTCTCCAACTAAGGTTTTCCCCTTTTTCCCACTTCTGAAGGTGTTGTAGAATCCTCTACTATGTTCCCAGTGATCACCTCTGTGCTCCTCAACCAACATGTCCAGTTTAGTAGTACTATTATCATAAAGAGGCCAAAGAAGAGTAGGAGGCTGAAAGGATAAGGGCATCCATAGTTCCTTTCTGACCTATCGTCCCAGTTGTATATATTTAGCCACCCTGTGAATAGTTGCCTCATAATTGATAGGACTATGTGGTTCTTCCTGTTTGAAGGCATCTGGCAATCGGTTCCACTTGTTCCTAATCCCTAAGAAAGCTCTTTGCTATGTGAAATTTGGAAGTGTCTGATAATCTCTATAAACCTTTTCTCTTTCTACAAACACTTTAGCCCTGATCTTTGGTTTTGGTTTTCCATAAGTTAATCTGAACCAGTCTCTTAAAAGATTATCAGACTTATGTGATTCAGCCTATAGTGGTAAAGGTTCAGACTTTTCAAGATCCCTGTAGGCATTTAACTGTTGGTCATAGTTTGTCTCATTGTGCATCCAAGACATTAAGGCCCTAAGGTGAACATCTCCTATGTAAAGTAGAGGATTCCACTCTATTTCATGTGGAATTATGAAATTATGCAAATAGAGTTCACACAACAAAATCTTCTGCCATGTGGGCAGAGTCTGATACACATTATAGAAATCTTGAGCAGTCTTAAATTCACAGTCAATATCCCTAATTGTCATCATTAATTGAAATAACAAAAACTATTCCTTTAGACAAATAGAATATACCCTTGGTGGTGATCTACAGGTCACGACTTGGCTAGTTATCTTCAGAGTTTTATTCATCTTTTGTTTCTATTTTTCAAGCTGTTCCTTGAGGGATTCAATTTCCTCATCCTTATCAGATATTATTTTTTGCATTTGGTCTTTTTCTTGTTTCCACAAGGTCCTTTGAAAGATAAAATGATTGTACAATCCAAATAACACAGATTGAATTGTAGACGGAGGAAATTCTTGAGCCATGGCTTTCTTCTTTTTCTCCTTAGCAACTTTTTGGAAATAATGGGTGTACCAGGAGGATTTATAAGGGATGATAGAAGCATTAGTGTATATAGAGACTAGTGGAGAAGTAGTTTGAACACTTTTAGGGGCATTTTCTGGAACTACAGCAGGATTTGGCTCAAACATTTCTTAATCACCCTCTGGTATTTCACTGTCAAGCTTATTTTCACATGCATCCACATTTTGGGGTTCCAATTGTTCAGGAGAGTCATTTGGAATATTCTTGACTTGCTGTTCTACATGAGGTTTTGAGACTTGACCTCACATGTGAGGGCTTCGACATACATGAACCTCTTTAACCTCTACTATTTTGCGGGCCCCTTTTGGTCTAGATGGTACTGGGGTAGATGTTGCAGGATTAGTTACTATAGGAATAGACCTCTTTCTCTTTGTTACTTGAATAATAGGGTTTTTGTCCTTCCTCTTAAAACTAGGGCTTTCTTCATCAACCTTATGTTTGCCTTTATCTATGGTAGAGCTAGGTATATCACCTTCTAAAATTCGCTCAATAATTTTATCAGTAGGGGGTAATACCGGTTCTTTGTCTTTTTCAGCTAGACTCTGACTAGGCCCCTTAATTTCTTCCTCATTCCCCAAATTTTGCTAGACAGTGTTGGCTTGAGGCTACAAGGTTTTAGTTTCAACAAATTTTGCCCATGTTATAGGGGAAGAATCCCAAAGAGACCTTTCAACTAAAAGTTTAACTAGGGCATGATGAGGAATAGAGCTTTCACTTCCTTTTTGAGTTTTCTCAGCACTTATACACAACATATTGTAAAGGAAATTTGGAACATTAACTTGAATGTTATACCTTACATAACTGAGCAGCTTAAAATGATGAGTGTGTAAGTTCAAAAATCTTCCTTCATAGGTCAAATACCAGATGATATGGTTTTCCAAGTCTAGATATGACACTGGGAGAGAGAGTCTCTTACACCCTTGCTTTGAGATTTCCAATGGAGGGTCACCCAGCTGAGAAAACTGTGCCCACAATGACCTGGCATCATGTTTAGTTGGGTAATGCTCTCCACTAATTGGTAGTCCTATGACTTCTGCTATCCACTCCTCAGTAGCAACCACTTTCAATCCCCATATTGTGGCTTCTCCTTCATCAAATGTCCTCATAAACTGATGCAGGAGCATCCTGGGTGTAAGAGCAATCTTGCATCACCCAAAAATATTTCTGTTTTTGTATTCAATAAGGGCTATTTTGTGCAGAGCTGCTATTTATGGAAAGCTACTATTTTTGGTAATTTTTGTATGTGCTCAGAATGATCTTATTTCTTTCTTGGAGGTTCATTTTGGTCATATAAGTCTGCCAGTAAAGTTTCATTGCCAGATCAAGTGTATATTGGAAGATATTGAAGATTTTCGGTATTGGGAGCAGGGAACAGAAACTTCGAACTCAGTTTTGAAGGCTTTAGAGGCCCCGGATGAGGTTGAAAATTTGGGTGATGGGTGATTGCGCGGGTCAAGCCTGTAGAGCGCTTCGTGGCATTTCTGAAATGGGGTTATAATAGCCGAGCGGGTCAACTGGTGATGACTTATGGCCTTCGGAAGTTGGGCCACCTGAAATGGTGAAAAATAATTTTCTTCAAAATTTCTGTTCGAGTTTCAAAGGTTATCTTGAGCCGACTATGATGTAATAAAATGTAAAATAAAATAATTCTAAGTTGGTCGGCCTTATTGGCTAAAATTCTGGAACCTTCCCAGGCGGTGGAAAATTGCCTATATAAGGAAGGCTGTATTATTGTCTTAGGCAGTTCAGAATAGTTTTGGGTAATAGTTCGAGGCTTTATCCTATAGAATATTGTAAGGGAATGCCCATGTGGCTTTGCATATTGTAATTCTAAAAGTTTGTAATTCCACATTTGTGGAGATAATAAGAAGCCAATTTTCTGTTCTTGCATATGATTGTTGTTGTTTCTCTATTTCTGTTATGTGTTTGTGGCATTAAGGGGAGCACCCTTCATCAAGTGGTATCAGAGCAAGAGTTCTTGAGTGTGTAAATAGATTGCCGACCGTGAGGTAGTTTTCACCAGGACCGTGGCTAGGGTTTCAGTGCGCATCGCGAAAATGCCTCCACGAAGGGAACGTGGCAGAAGAGCTGGTGTTGTAACACCTAAGGTTAGAGAGCTGCAGAGACAAGTGCGAGCATTGCAAGAAGAGATTCGTAGAGGAATGAATCTTAATGTCAGAGATGAAAGTGAGGATGAAGCCGAAGAAGAATATCAAGATGGAGAAGCTGAAATTGTGAACCAGGAGGAAGAAAGACTTTTTCGGGCAATTTCTAAGATTGGAAAAAGACCTAAGATTGAGGTTCCTACATTTTCTGAAAATCTTAACCCAGAGGAATTAATCGACTGGATCAATGAATGTGAGGAATATTTTGAGTATGAAGATGTTGAGGATCCTGATAGGGTCAAATTTGTGAAGGCCAGACTGAAAGGTCATGCGAAGATCTGGTGGCAAGAAATTCAATTGGAGCGAAATAGAAGAGGGAAAGATAAAATCACAAGATGGGATCGGATGGTGGATAAATTGAAGTGACAGTTCATTCCTGTTGATTATGAGCTTGACCTACTGAAGAAAATGCAAAGTTTGAAGCAAGCAGGAAAATCTATTCAGGAGTATACAGAGAAGTTCTATCGACTCCTCATCAGAATAGGCCATGCCAAAGCTGATAAGGAGAAAGTTGCCCGATACCTTAATGGGTTAAGGCCAAGCATTCAGGAGGAGTTGAATCTGGCTCGAATGAGCAGTATTGAGGAGGCATACCAATTTGCCCTAAAAGTAGAGGAAAAGCTGAACAAGAAGTTTGAGAGCAGACAAAACGGAAGAGGTCGCGGTGGACGATCTGGTGGACGGTCATATGGTGGCCGAAGTGAAGATCCGAAAAAGAAGGATGAGGCCAGTAGCAGTCAAAATCAGTGAGGAAATAATTCCAATCACTTCCAGGATCAGAATAATAGAGATCAGAGAGGAAGAGGAAGAGGACAAGGATCTGGAAGAGGTGGCTTCCGTGGAACATGTTTTCACTATGGAGAAGAAGGTCATAGGGCATTTGAATGTCCTCAGCGCCAAGGCAGAATAGACAGAAGAAATGAAGGCTAGACTAGAGTTGCACATGTAGATGAAGATGCCAGATCATCAAATTCTGAAGATGCTGAAAGAGGAGAAACGTTGATTAACAGAAGAGTCCTTTTGAGTGGTGAGAATGAACCTGAGCAAAGGAGGAGCCTGTTTCGCACCAGGTGCAAGTGTGAAGGTAAATGTTGTGATGTGATTATTGATAGTGGAAGCACTGAAAATTTGGTGTCAGAAGAGATGGTGACAAAGTTGAAGCTCAAGAGATAGAAACACCCACATCCATATCGGATTGCCTGGGTGCAGGATGACCACAAGGTCATGGTCAGTGAACAGTGCCTAGTAAAGTTCAAGATCGGCGGGGTACCAAGATGAGGTACTATGTGATATCATCTCTATGGATGCATGTCATATGTTATTGGGTAGACCGTGGCAGTTTGACAGATGTGCTGTACACGATGGTCGTGCGAATACCTATTCCCTGACAAAAGATGGAGTGCGACATAAGCTAAAGCCATTGAAGGAGACCGAAGAAAAGGTATGTGGTAATGCAAGAATAACATTTGTTGATGGAAGGAAATTCTTAGATGGTATGAGGCATGAGCATGTATGTTTTACTTTAATTCCAAAAGCTGGTAAAGAGGAAGTAGAAGATGTTCCTGTAGAAGTTGCAGATTTGTTGAATGAGTTTGAGGATATTGTATCCGATAACGTGCCTGATGGATTACCACCAGTCAGGAAGATTAGTCATCAGATGGACTTGATCCCAGGAGCGAGTTTTCTGAATAAGGCAGCACACAGAATGACACCTGCAGAAAGTGAGGAGTTGAACAGACAAGTACATGAACTGTTACAGAAAAGATTGATCCGTGAGAGTCTGAGTCCCTATGCTGTACCAGCAGTATTAGCACCAAAGAAGAATGGAGAATGGAGGATGTGTACAGATTCTAGGGCAATAAACAAGATCACAATCAAGTACAGGTTTCCATTGCCATGAATGGATGATATTATGGACTGTTTGAGTGGAGCTGTGTATTTCTCAAAAATAGATCTGAAAAGTGGATATCATCAGATTCGGATCAGAGAAGGAGATGAATGGAAGACTGCTTTCAAGACAAAGGAAGGACTATATGAGTGGTTAGTCATGCCTTTTGGGCTAACCAATGCACCGAGCACTTTCATGCGGCTTATGAACGAGGTTCTGAAAGAATTTCTGGGTAAGTTTGTCATTGTTTACCTAGATGATATTTTGATCTTTAGTAAGATATTGGATGAGCATATGATGCATATTCGTATGGTGTTTGAGAAGTTGAGAGAAGAGAAATTATTGATTAATTTGAAGAAGTGCAGTTTTGTGAAGAAAGAGTTAGTGTATTTGGGATTTGTAGTTTCAGCAGAAGGTCTAAAAATGGACCCAGAGAAGGTACAGGCTATCCTTGAATGGCCTACTCCAAGGAGTGCTACTGAGGTAAGATCTTTTCATGGTCTAGCTAGCTTTTACAGAAAGTTTATCAGAAATTTTAGCAGTATTTGTGGACCCTTGACTGAAATAATGAGAGGGGATAGAAAAGAGTTTAAGTGGACTAAAGGAGCAGAAAAGAGTTTTCAATTATCGAAACAAAAAGTTAAAGAACAACCTGTTTTAGCACTTCCGGATTTCAATAAGGTGTTTTAAGTAGATTGTGATGCTAGTGGTACTGCAATAGGAGCTGTTATGAGCCAAGAAGGTAAACCTGTTGCTTATTTCAGTGAGAAGTTAAATGATGCCAAGAGGAAATATTCTATTTATGATCAGGAATTTTATGCTATAGTTCAGGCATTAAAGAAGTGGAGACATTATCTTCTTCCTAAGGAGTTTGTTTTGTATACTGATCATCAAGCTTTGCAATATTTGAATAGTCAAGGAAAATTGAATCAAAGGCATTTGAAATGGGTTGAGTTTTTATAGAGTTATACATTTGTTTTGAAACACAGGAGTGGAAAGTCTAATAGGGTTGCAGATGCTCTTAGCAGAAGGAAACTATTGCTGACAGAAATGCAGATTGAAGTGGTTGGGTTCAAGGAACTCAAGAATTTGTATCCAGAGGATCCTGATTTTGGTGAAGCTTGGAAAGCTTGTACAGAACCTGTTACTCTAGACAGGAGGAAATGGTTGGATTTCATCATCCAGGATGATATGCTATTCAGAGGGAGTCAGTTGTGCATTCCACGAAGTTCTATGAGGGAGAATCTCATCAAGGAGAAGCATAACGGAGGATTGGCTGGACATTTTGGTCGTGATAAAACCCTTGGTTTGGTTAGTGAGAATTATTATTGGCCACAGTTGTAGCAAGATGTGAAGAAGTTTGTATAGAGTTGCAGAGTATGTCAGATGGTGAAAGGAGTGAAGCAGAATACAGGGTTGTATCAGCCATTACCTATACCAAAGAAGCCTTGGGAGGATATTAGTATGGACTTTGTTCTTGGTTTACCGAGGACACAGCGGGGACACGATTCAATTTTTGTGGTAGTTGACAGATTTTCAAAGATGGCACATTTTATTCCCTGCAAGAAGACTAATGATGCTGTTCATGTAGCAGAATTATTTTTCAGAGAAGTAGTGAGACTTCATGATTTGCCAAAGACCATAGTTTCAGATCGGGACACTAAGTTTGTTAGATATTTCTAGCGTACATTGTGGAAGAAGTTGAAGACAGATTTGAAGTTCAGTTCATCACATCATCCACAGACTGATGGACAGACAGAGGTGGTGAATAGAAGTTTGAAAAATTTGCTGAGATGTTTGGTTGGAGATAAGCCAACAGGATGGGATTTGATTTTATCACAGGCGGAATTTGCATACAATAATTCTGTCAATAGGAGCACTGGTAAATCACCATTCCAAATTATATATGGAAGTATTCCAAGAAATGCATCTGAATTAAGGAAGATAGATAAAGGAGAAATAAGTAGTGCTGAAGCTGAGGATTTTGCAGAATACTTAAAGAACATCCATGGGGAGGTGAGGAAGCATATTACCAAGATGAACGCACAGTATAAGGCTAAGGCAGATGAGAAAAAGAGGTATAAGGAATTTCAAGTTGGTGATGAAGTCATGGTTCATTTGCGGAAGGAGCGGTTTCCAGTTGGTACATATAACAAGTTGAAAATGAAGAAGTTTGGACCGTGTAAGATATTGAAGAAGCATGATTCAAGAAATGCATATGAGGTAGAATTGCCTAGTGAGCTAAATATTTCGCCAGTGTTTAACATTTCAGATCTGACAGAGTATCATGAAGGAGGTGTTGAAGATGAGATCACAGCAGCACAGTGGAGTATTCCAACAACTAGTTCAGACACTAAGGAGATCGAAGATATACTGGACAGTCGTGTTGGCAGAAGCACAAGGAACATGACATATGAAGAATATCTGGTCAAGTGGAAAGGATGACCTATTGAAGATTCATCATGGCTGACAAAGGAGGAGGTTAGCCGTCTTGGTTTTCCTCTGCACACCTGAGTCGTGACAGGGTCACTTCTCAAATTACCCCGGGTATCTGATGCAGGAGCATCCTGGGTGTAAGAGCAATCTTGCATCACCCAAAAATATTTCTATTTTTGTATTCAATAAGGGCTATTTTGTGGAGAGCTGCTATTTATGGAAAGCTACTATTTTTGGTAATTTTCGTATGTGCTCAGAATGATCTTATTTCTTTCTTGGAGGTTCATTTTGGTCATATAAGTCTGCCAGTAAAGTTTCATTGCCAGATCAAGTGTATATTGGAAGATATTGAAGATTTTCGGTATTGGCAGCAGGGTACAGAAACTTTGAAATCAGTTTTGAAGGCTTTAGAGGCCCCGGATGAGGTCAAAAATTTGGGTGACAGGTGCTTGCGCGGGTCAAGCCTGTAGAGCGCTTCGTGGTGTTTCTGAAATGGGGTTATAATAGCCGAGCAGGTCAACTGGTGATGACTTATGGTCTTCGGAAGTTGGGCCAACTGAAATGGCAGAAAATAATTTTCTTCAAAATTTTTGTTCGGGTTTCAAAGGTTATCTTGAGCTGACTATGATGTAATAAAATGTAAAATAAAATAATTCTAAGTTGGTCGGCCTTATTGGCTAAAATTCTGGAACCTTCCCAGGCGGTGGAAAATTGCCTATATAAGGAAGGCTGTATTATTGTCTTAGGCAGTTCAGAATAGTTCTGGGTAATAGTTCGAGGCTTTGTCCTATAGAATATTGTAAGGAAATTCCCATGTGGCTTTGCATATTGTAATTCTGAAAGTTTGTAATTCCACATTTGTGGAGATAATAAGAAGCCAATTTTCTGTTCTTGCATATGATTGTTGTTGTTTCTCTATTTCTGTTATGTGTTTGTGGCATTAAGGGGAGCACCCTTCATCACTTGATGAAGGGTGCTCCCCTTAATGCCACAAACACATAACATAAATAGACAAACAACAACAATCATATGCAAGAACAAAAAATTGGCTTCTTATTATCTCCACAAATGTGGAATTACAAACTTTTAGAATTATAATATGCAAAGCCACATGGGCATTCCCTTACAATATTCTGTAGGACAAAGCCTCGAACTATTACCCAGAACTATTCTGAACTGCCTAAGACAATAATACAGCCTTCCTTATATAGGCAATTTTCCACCGCCTGGGAAGGTTCCAGAATTTTAGCCAATAAGGCCGACCAACTTAGAATTATTTTATTTTACATTTTATTACATCATAGTCAGCTCAAGATAACCTTTGAAACCCAAACAAAAATTTTGAAGAAAATTATTTTTCGCCATTTCAGGTGGCCCAACTTCCGAAGACCATAAGTCATCACCAGTTGACCCGCTCGGCTATTATAACCCCATTTCAGAAATGCCACGAAGTGCTCTACAGGCTTGACCCGCGCAAGTGCCCATCACCCAAATTTTCAACCTCATCCAGGGCCTCTAAAGCCTTCAAAACTGAGTTCGAAGTTTCTGTACCTTGCTGCCAATACCAAAAATCTTCAATATCTTCCAATATACACTTGATCTGGCAATGAAACTTTACTGGCAGACTTATATGACCAAAATGAACCTCCAAGAAAGAAATAAGATCATTCTGAGCACATACAAAAATTACCAAAAATAGTAGCTTTCCATAAATAGCAGCTCTGCACAAAATAGCCCTTATTGAATACAAAAATAGAAATATTTTTGGGTGATGCAAGATTGCTCTTACACCCAGGATGCTCCTGCATCATAAACTCCATTGCTACTTCGTCATTGTATTCTTTTAACTGCAGGAAATAGCCAAGCCATCCACAGGCATTGAAAGTACAGACTGATTCCACATTTGCTAATAGAGTATCATGGACAACCGGCTCATGTCTCTACAATTGACCTCCCATCCTCAAAATGCTTAGTTTTAAATTTTTCTATTTCCACCACCCTGATAACACTTTGCAAATATCTTCTTCTCAGAATTCAAGATGATTTTTTTGAGGAATACCGATACCATATTCTCTTAACACAACTCCATTATGTTTGGCATGTAAAATAATCATGAAGGACATCAATGTTTTAACTGGGAGTGTGCTTTGCATAAATGATAGTCTTTTTAAGTCATGTCAAACTGAGGAGATCTTTCCCAAAATTGGGATGACAAGGTATGACAGATTCAATAAAGATTTAAAAATTAAAACAGACCGTAGCCAAAGTATAGCATATAATGTGGACATGACTAGGGTGACGTGGAGATGACACTTAGAAATAAATACACTTTCCCTGCTCCCCATGAAATTTTGACAAGTGTCCTTACTTAAAAAAAAATTCACACAAGATTGGGAAATTGGTTTTAGGCTTATACCATACATTTAATTCAGTATTATATATAATTATTGAAACCTATGCACTAAAAATGAGAAAAAAAAAGTAAAAATGTGTACCTCAAACTATTAAATCGCCCATCTGCATGCAAGTTGATTAGTTGGTGTAGTCTGGTGATCGCTGAAAAGGTGCTAACAGCATGTTTTATTGAAAGCATTAAAAACATAATTGGTGGGTGACGTGGAGGGTGAGTGGATGGTAGACAAAGGAATGAGATGAATTGATAAGAAGAAAATGAAAAGTGAGTGAAAGAATGGACCTCATATGGGATGAGGTTTTATTATGCGATGTGCATCGAAGGCTTTCTATGGTTCGGCTATAGGAAGAAGGCTTGAACCCTCCACTGCAGGAACTATATCCATGAGAGTTGGTAAATTGCTTGGTTGGAACTACTGCAGGAAGTCATCCTTCATTTGTGGTTTATGATAGAGTCACAATCAATGGCCATTTACAAGCAGCTTGAACTAGACTGGATCAATGGTTGTCAGCTGAACTGCTCCATTGTCGAATACATGTTGTATTTCATAAGGCCCTAGCCACCGAATCTGCAATTTTCCTAGTGTCTCCTTGTATCGAGAATCATATAGCAGAGCTCAATCTCCTACTTGGAATTGTTTGTTCCTGATATGTGCATCATGCCATTTCTTTCATTATTTTTGGATGATCTCTGTTCTTTCCAAAGCTATTTTTCTCATCTCATCTAGTGAGTTTAAGTGGAGAAGTCTCTCTTCTTGTGCTGCAAGAAGACTAATGTTTAATTCTAGAGAAGTGCTTAATGTTTTATGTTCAAATTCAATGGGCAACATTGCTGCTTTGTCGTACACAAGTTCAAATGGGGTAAATCTAGTTGTTGTCTTCCATGTTGTTCTACAAGCCCAAACTGCTTCAGTTAATCTGCTGCTCCAATCCCTCTATGTATTTGCATTGTCTTGGTCAGACTGGCCTCAATTTCTTTGTTGTTGACTTTTGCTTGCCCATTTTCTTGAGGGTGATAAGGGTTGGATTTCTAGTGCCTTATGCTATATTCTTTCATAAGTTCAGTTATCAAATTTGATGTGAACTGGGCTCCTTGATCTGTGACAAGTTCTCTAGGAACTCTGTAGCATGTGAATATTTCTTCATATAAGAATTTAGCTACTTTCTCATCTCTTGCATTTTTCATTGCCTTGACTTCTACCCATTTTGTTAAGTAATCCGTACATACTAAGATGTAGGATTTACCATTTGATGGTGGGTCAATTGGTCCTATGAAGTCCATACCCCACTTGTCAAAGGGTGTTACAACAACCTATGGATTGAGTGGCATCTCATCTGATCTTGTTGGTCGGCCCATTCTCTAGCATTTGTCACACTTAGTGGTATAAGTTGCTACATATTTGTGTAGTGTTGGCCAGTAATATCTAGTGGTAAGTATCTTTAATGCTATTCTTTTTCCTACAAAATGGCCCCCACATGGTTCATCATGACAGGCATGTAGTATGTCATATATTTCATCTTCCCTGACACATCTCCTCATGATTTGATCTGGTCCAGTATAGAAGAGATTGTTATCAATCCATGAATAATGAAAAATTTTCTCTGCAAGCTTCTTCCTATCTTTTTGGGAGAAGTGTGGTGGCATTTTATTTGCAACAAGATAATTTTCTATATCTGCATACCATGGTGTATGGGTTTCTATATGGAATAAATGCTCATCTGAAAATGTATCTTCAATTGGAGTTGGATCTTCATCAACAAGTTGAAGTCTTGACAAATAGTCAGCAACTACATTGGCCTTTCCTGGCTTATCAACAATGGTAATATCAAACTCCTGCAATAACAGTAGCCATCTTGCCAATCAGCCAGTTACAGTAGGTTTGTTCATCAAGTACTTTATAGCTGAGTGGTCAGTATGAACAAAAATAGGATAGCCAGTTACATAATGCTTGAATTTATTCAATGCATAAACTACTGCTAAAAGTTCCTTCTTAGTTACTGTGTAATTTAGTTCAGGACCATGGAGACTTTTACTAATATAGTAGATTGCATTTTCAAGGTTAGCAGGCTTTTGTCCTAATACAACACCTACAACATAGTTTGATGCATCAGTATGGATATGGAATGGAATAGAACAATCTAGTCCCTTAAGAATTGGTTCTATGGTGAGGAGTTTCTTAAGCTGTAGGAAGGATTCATTACATGATGGTGTCCAAATGAATTCAGCTTCTTTAGTTAGCAATGTATACAAAGGACTAGCTATTTGACCAAAATTTTGAATGAAACACCTATAATAGCCAGCATGACCTAAAAAAGATCTTACATCCTTTGGTTTAGTAGGTATAGGCAATGTTAGGATTACCTCTATCTTGGCTGGGTCGACTTGTATCCCTGCTGCTGATATGAAATGACCAAGCACTACTCCTTCCTACATGAGCATGAAACATTTCTCACTATTAATTGATAGATTATGTTCTTTACATCGGACAAGAACCTTTTCAAGATTCTTCAGGGCCTCCTCAAAGGTTACTCCAAATGCTATAAAATTGTCCATGTCTATTTCCATATAGTCATGTGAGATGTCAGCAAAAGTACTTATTATAGCTCTTTGAAATGTTGCTGGAGCATTACACAGGCCAAATGGAAACACAAAGTATGAAAAAGTACCTCATGGGCATATAAATGTAGTTTTATCCTAATCCTCTGGAGCTATACTTATCTAATTATAACCACTATATCCATCAAGAAAAGAAAAATATTTCTTACCAGCCAGCGTATCTAGAACTTGATCAATAAATGGTAAAGGAAAATGATCCTTCTTTGTGCCTTATTCAATTCTCTATAATCTACACAAATCTACTATTTCCCTCCCTTTTTAGGTACTATAACCAGAGGTGAGACCCACCAGCTATCAAATATAGGGTATATGAAACTAGCATCAAGCAATTTTTGTAGTTCAGTTTTAACTATTTCCCTAAGTGCTTGATTAATCTGCCTCTGAGGTTGATGGAGTGGCAGGAACCCTTCATTTATATATATTCTATGAGTGCATAATGTAGGGCTTAATCCTTTCATATCTCCATAATCCCATGCAAAAGCCTTTTCATGCTTTTGGAGAAGCTCGGTTAACTGTTTCAGTTGTTGGGGAGGTAGTTTGTTATTGACATAGAGATTATGACCTTTTGACAACTCACTAGTAGTTGTGAGATTAACCATATCAACTTCAGAGATGGGACTTGTATGTAGTTCACATGGTAAAAGTTGATGGATAATATCTGGTTCCTTAGGTAGAAAACAATTCTTAATATGTTCCTCATATGTAGTTAGTTCCAACATAGAGCTATCAGATATATCCTTTTCTACCACACAAGTATTATTAAGAATACTCTAAATTACTAAATCTTCCTCCTGTAGTTTGAGAAAGGATTGTCTATGTAACATCATAAGCTATACTATAGAGTTTAACTCTTCCTCTCCATCTCCTAAATCTGGCCATACAGGTGTGCTTAAATCTGGTTGAGGTTGTGCTGGAGGATATAGGACAAATTTCTTTGTTGCTTGTCCATCCGATATGGTCATATTTCCTGACCTACAACTTATATTTTCATTAGCTATAGCTAACCATGGTTGTCCTAAAATGATAGGATAACTAGCTAAGTTGAATTTTGGGGATTGAATCATAAAATCTCAAGGGTACTCTAGAGAATCTAGGGCTACTACTATATCTTCTATCATTCCATTAGGAGTGACAGTAGAACTATCAACAAGTTTTAGAATTGTTCAGGTAGCCCATATTCCTTCTTTATTCAGATTTTTCATAGTATCCTTGGTCATTACATTTATAGCAGCACCAAGATCAATCAAGGCATTTTTGACTGACTGACCATTTATAATCACATTCACAACTGGACTTCCTAAATCAAAATATTTAGGAATAACCAATTTTCCTAACATAATGTCAGCCAATTGTCCTATAACATGGATTGTGGTTGGGTCCTTTTTCTTTCTCCGAGGCTTTTTAAGACAGGCTTCTCTAATTGCTTTGCCATAAAGAGGAACATCTTTAATAGCTTGGAACAAAGGAATCTGGACATGCATGTTTTTCAATTGCTCAATAATATCAAAAGATTGCTCCTTTGTTTGTGCAAGTTTACTTTGTATAAGCTTTTGTGGAAAAGGAGGTGCAACTGCAGTTTGAGTTTGAACTATACTAGGTACATTTGTTGGGTCAACCATTTGTGGCAGGGAAGTTGCTGGTGCTGATGCTGCAGGAGAATCTGGTATTTTAGTTATTAAAGGTGGTTCAGGTGTTGGTAAGGTTGTACCAGATGTCAAATGTATATCTACAACATTTAGAGCATATGCAGGATACTGCTAAGCATCAACAACATACATTGGTTGTTGTAGTTGTTGGTTATTTGGATTTGGCTGAGGTTGTGTAAGCAACTGAGTCTATTTTTGAGGTCTAGAATTTGCAAGAGGTGGCATTATTGCAGGTGTATTTGCTGGAGGTGGTAAAGGTGGGTATCCAACATTGTTAGACCATTGCTGAAGTCCTCTCCATTGGTTTGTAGACTACCAATTCCCTTGGGGTGGTTGCCATTGGTTTTGAAATTGTGGCCATTGGTTTTGGAACTGTGGAGGATACCATTGACTTTGTGGATTATTTTGCCAAGCATTGTTCCAACTAGGTTGATTATATTGTGGAGGACCTTGGACACTATGGTTTTGCTAATGATTACTATATGGATTTGAATTTTGTAAAGGATCTTGTGGCATACCTTGACATGGGGCCCATGGCCAATGTTGAGCAATGAAGAAAACTTTCTCTTCTTCTCCTTCTATCTTTAGGTACTTAGTTGGAAGATGTTGGTTTTCCACATTAGCGACCAATTTGCAATGACAATCTTTCTTTTGCTTTCGGTAGTGTGGACAGTATTCAGCTAACTGCTCTTCAGCTTCTACATGTTTCTTCTTAGCAGCCATTGTATCCAAATGTGTGGTGACATCATTAATGATGTCCTTTTTGAAATCAAACAACAAATTTGAAATTTCCATTTTTGAAATACTAGAGCCACTTCCTTTGGCTATTATTGAGCGAAATCCCCTTCCTTTCTTTACTGCTGACCTAGAGTAGTTCTAGCAAATCTTCTAAAGGTCATCCAATGAAGATTGGGATATATCTCCTCCTGCCATCAAATCCAATGCTTCAAGAAAGTTCTCATTTACTCCTCTAAGAAAAATCAGCTTCTGGGACTCCTCCTGCAGGTTGTGTTGTGGGTTCTTTTGTAAGTTGAATAGGAAGTGAGATATATAATCTTCTAATGTTTCATCTTCTCATTGTGACATTCTAAAAATGTCATCACCTTTTGAATCATTTCCCCTGCAATATTCCTTCTACTTTGTAAGAAATAGGCATCTCATATCATCCCAATTTGCTACTGCATTTTCCCCCAAGCCCATAAACCATTTTAAAACTGACTCTTTTAGTGTAGCTAGGAATAATTTTAGCTTGGGACTGTCATTATTATAGTCAAAGCTCTGACACATGATATCAAATTCAAATAGGAAAGTATCAGGATCCTCTATGACCAGACCATAAAACTTTGGTAATGCTGATGCAGGTATATTTTTGAGATTGGGATTATTGACAAGACTTGGTATTGGAAATGGAAATGTAGGAGCTACCATAGCTAGAGTTATGGGATATTGAAATAGTGGCTGAAAATTAGTAATTGTTGGAGGATTCTGAACAATAGGTGGTCCTGGAGTGGAGTTAGTATGGAATCTGGCCAATATTTCCTCAAATGGATGGAGGAAAAATGTTTTTTGGATGTCTTCTTCTACTGAAGATGATGACATGGTAAACTCTGGGCTTGCATCTAGAAATGGCAGTTCAGGTTCTTCAAATTCCTCTTTTGCTTTCACAAGCTCCTTAGGAAGGAATCTACCATGGATGTCTCTCCTTCTTTGATGCATGCAAGAAATTGGTGACTTGTTAATCAAGCTCACAAATTTGTAGTTCCTAACTAACAAACTAATCTGAAAATAAATGACTCATGAAGGTTCCTAGCTTGACACCATCCCCGCCAACGGTGCCAAAAATGTACGGTTTCACAATAGATGAAGATAATCACACCATTGTTCTCCTTCAAAGATAATATATCTATTCTAAAGATTATCTACTCCATCATGAAATACACTTGAATTGTCATCCCAGGGATGTAGGACTTGAAATGGGCCAGCACGGTTTGTGCACTAAGTTCCTTTAGGAGTCATAACACCTATGCTGTAGGAAGGTAAAAATGCATTGGAAGAATCTACATTGCTACTATAGAATAGTAAACACACCTTAGCTAACAACAGATAATTTTAGGAAGCTTCAAGAATGAATTTAAACTAATTAACAACTCAGAACATCCACTATGATCATTTTCTGCAAGTGCTGCAGGAACTTCATAGTAACAATGTTGCAGGACTAATACAGTAAATCTATCTGAAAATAGGAAACTGTTGGAATTGAATCTATTCTACCTAAATCTATTCCACCTTCCAAGTGGGCCCCCTTGGTCGGTTTCAATTAACTAAGAACACAACAAATGCTTCAAAATCCTTCTTCCATTAAAATCCTTCTTTGATTACATGAAAACTGAACAATCCATGAAGAATAGGAAAGTAACTTCTAAGTCTAAATCAACACTATCTATTTTCTCATTAGCCCTCTTAAGATAATCCAAGATCTGATATATATAGGATTGGATTCTTATTAAAAAAATTCATAAAAGTTTAAGAAAACATTGTTAGAAAAGAAGGCAGAAGAACAACTATGACATAACATATTGACTGGGTAAAAGTACAAAACTATGTCACAGTTTTATAAAGGAAAAGGTCAACAACACACAAAAATTTTAACTTTAATGATATAAAAATGGCATTTATGTTTAAAATTTGGAGATGATGTAAGCTAATGAAACGTGTAAAAGTGGATGAAGTTTATGACTATAATTTTTTAAAAAAAATTTGAACAAGAATTCACATAGTTTTTAAATTTTTTATGTCCATTTTTTACTTGTTGAAAAATGCTGAAAAAGGAGGGTCTTGTCCACACCAAAAAAGTATATGTAAATAATCCTTTTTTCCTTTGATTTCAAAATATGTCATAGATAAAATATATAGCTAGTGCAGAAAAGAAGAAAAATTAGTTTTCAATGTATATTTTCTCTGTTATAACTACTCAAAGTCAAACATACCTGAAATCAATAGTTTTCATCTTGCGTCAAATTTCCCCTATCAAATCTACACCATTCAGAAAATAAATTACACACTCTTGAAGATAACTCTCTCCTCTAGTGTTAAATATAAATTTTCAAATTTTTTGATAAGCTTTACTATTTTTTTCTATTTTTGAAGCATCTTGTTCTCGAATGTTCAAATACCTACTTGTAGTATTTTGAAATTATAATATATTTGATCTAATTAAAATACTATAAAAATTATATGATGATAATCTTGACTCTGTGCTCTAAAAAATGGTATTTTTATATTTGTAAAAAAATATCATTAAAAAGAGTAAGAGTTATTGAAATGTCACTTTTGTAAAATAATTTTATTTCTTTAGTAATTGTTATAAAACATGCATTTAATAGATATTTCCAATTGGAAAAGGTGAAGAACTTATCTAAATTAGCTAGAATGAATCTAGCTAGACCATATGTTTGAAAAAATATAATTTTAGTTAGAAATACTCAAATTTAGTTGTGCTGATAAGTTGTCTTGAAACGTGACATAGCTTTGTGCTTTTACTCGACTGCAAAGTAACAGAATAACAACTTGCAAGAAATATAGCAAGTTGTATTCCCTATATTCTCTGGAACTCCTTTGCAGGTGCGGCTTTTTTCAACGTAACTGAATCTGCACTTCCTCTACCATGACCGGTCTTCATTGTCTTCTTCCTTGAATGCAGTGATCACCACTCCTTGCGTCGCTCCTCATTTACCTGAAAAGTTAGCAATATTCAGAGTATACATGCAAGATAACATTCCTATTTTTACTCAAATATTAGAGCATAGCTTAAAACAATTATATGAAATACTAAATTCTATGTATAGTATTAGGCAAAACATGTCATACACACTACCCATAGGTTTAGTAGGTTCTAGCTGTTTCTTGACATAAGTTCACAAGATAATCACAACAAGTGTTAAGGAATGTTTTATCAAGGCAGAAAGAGTGTGTCCACATTATAAAAACTTATATTAAAATTGAGACATTAATATGCCTCATCACTCTCCATAAAGCCCCAAATGCCACTCTCCTTACAGTAATGTGTCACTAGTGCATCAGAGGTGAAGGCCTCATCAATTCTATCAAGTTCAATGTGGAGAGTGTTGTTGCCCATTTCCAAATTCAGACCTTCAGACTCCAGAATACCCAAGGAAATAGAGAGCTAAATGTTATTGCAGAGCTTAAAAAACCCATCAAAACTGCAAAGCTTTTTCGAGAACGGTTTATACTTAAAATGCAGGCTTGGCAAAAAATTTTGGAAACCAAGCATCGTAACTATAGATCTAACTGATCTCCAGGTGCCATAAATGGTAATAATACCAGGGACACACTTGCTATCCTCATTTTCCAAGTAAGCCCTCATATTCAGACAATGCCTACTCCACACATTTAATGATTAATTATGAGTTTTTATTGGAATTTGGGTTCTCCTTTCCATAATCAAAAAAATCATCAGAACACACTAGCACATGATCCAGTAAGGATTCATAATGAATAAGATGGCGTGACACATTTAAACCTTGTTATTCATTTCTCCCCCAATTATTTGCTGAGTCACCAGGGGTAAGTCACTAACCGCCCTCCAACTATTGAGTTTAGTTTGTTTTAGGCCCATTGTCGCCATTGAGTCAGCAACCAAATTCCCTTCTCTATACGTGTGGTCTATGGTGGTGCTTTGGAAGCTATTAATTAGTTCACCAATCTCCAAAATAATAGGTCTAGCTCACCACCCAGCACTAGCACCCCTTTTGAAAGCCTCAACAACCACTTTGGAATCTCCCTCAATTTCTAGTTGTTTGACATTCATTTATTTTTTGAATTTAATCCCCCAGAGAAAGGCCAATCCTTCCACCTGGGTGACAGTGCAGTTATTGATAGGGCCAGCATAAGCTAGTAGGCAATCACCTTTATAATTTCTCGGGACACCACCCCTACCTTGGCTCAAATTATTTGCCACCCCATCAAAGTTTAACTTAGTCCATCCTCTGGGGGGGCAACCCATCTGGTAGCTTTCCTAGCTATCTTTTTAGCATCATCAAATCTGGAGAACCCATCAAGGATATTCCATCTATCAGCAATTCTCACTTCCCAAGCAGTGGGAGGACAAGGGGGGAGCTTCCATTTAGCCATCCTAGCATTCTCATATAGGAGCTTAGTACCTATATGGAAACGTGTCTCAGAATGGTTGCTCTTTTCTCTAAAGATCCTATTGTTCCTTTCCTTCCAAATGGCCTAGCAGATGTGAGGGGGTAGCATACGCCAGAGGAGTTGGAGTAGGGGGTGATTGGAGTGGGATTTCTAGTGGCTAAATTAATGCACTTTTCTATCTAAGGCCCATGATATACCCAACTTGCTGATAACCTCCTACCATATTCTGGAGGCATAATCACAGTGGATGAACAAGTGTTCCACTGTTTCTTCCTCCTTCTTACATAGGATACATCTGTTCACCATGGGGATGCCCCTCTTTATTAGGTTATCCTAGGTTAGGACCTTACCATGAATTAAGGTCCACCAGAAAAAATCTATTTTCAATGTGAGCTGGGGAATCCATAGCTTTTTCCAGACCCTGGGGTTGCATTCCTCCTTCAGAAGTAGATTGTAAGTAGACTTAATAGAGAAGGTACCAGCCTTGGTGGGGGCCTAGATAATAGAGTCCTCAAGCCCAAATATTCTAACATTAGCCATAATTTCCATGAGATCCTTGGCTAAGTGTTGCAGGTTCGGTCTGTTTCTTACCCGATTAGGTATATCCTCCCAATCCCTACTAGTGATATAGTTGGAGACCCGATTACCCAAGATAGGTCTGAGGTAGTCCATAAGAGGTTTGAATCTATAGCCCAGATTAGGTTGGTTCACAATCCAGTGGTCATTCTAGAAACTGGTAGATCTCCCATTACCAATTTGCCAGAGAGCACCTTTAGACAGGAGGGTCTTACATTTACATATGTTCATCCAGAGTTTGGATCCACAAGGAAGGTCTCCATCATGATACTTCCTCCTATAGGGGTGTCCTTGGAGATACTTGGCTTCCATAATTCTGCACCAATCTTCCTTCACTTCTATAATCTTTCAAGCTACTTTCGTGATAAGGGCTTTGTTCATCAGCCCAATTTTTCGTAGCCCCAAGCCACACATTATTTTTGGGAGGCATATAGTATCCTAGTTCACAAGGGACATCCTCTTCTTTTCTTCAGCTCCAGCCCATAGAAAGGTTCTCTAGATCCTTTCAAGTTTGTCTGCCATGTAGCCTCTGATTTTAAAGAGGGATAGGAAGTACATAGAAATCCCTTGTAGCGTGGAGGCCACCAACTGAAGTTTGCTAGCATTGATTAAAAACTTCCCCTTCTAGCTAGCAAGTTTCCTCTGGGTTCTTTCAAGGATAGAATTCTAGAAATCCTAGGACACCTCTTTAACCGTAAGGGGGAGGCCTAGGTAGGTGGAAGGAAGCGAGGCCGCCAGACAACCCAAGATTCTAAGCACCTTATTTTGGAGCTCCATAGGGGTATTGAAGAAGAATAGCCTGCTCTTCTAATAGTTGATAGTTGATGTTTGTAATGAAGCTAATAAAGGTTTTAGAGAGGAAGAGAAAGAGAACCAAGAGTGGAGCACCAAAAATGCAAAGGTTATATTGCATATGCCTCAAAATATTTTACAAGGAATTATTACAAAACTAGTAAAAGGTATTTGGTCCCAACTTTTTTTGGGCAATTTTGAATACCTTGACAAAAACATTTCTCATGTGGTCATGAAAACTTATCATTAGAAACAAACTTTTTAGGTAAGCTTCTATAAAACAAAGGCTAACTAAATAAATAATTGAAATTATTTCTAAAACCAAAGTATTGTGAGGGAGAAAACATATATCCCACCTAACATAGTGTAATTCTTTATTTTCACCCATACAGGACAATTTTTTTCTTATAATAACTTCTTAACTTTTTGATAAGGTTCTATATAATGGAAATAACTGACAAAAGTAGTGGATAAAATGTTAAAGCATAGATACTATTCTCTAGAAAAAGTGAGGCGTACTTATCAAAAAGTATAAATATTTAAAATTTAGTAATCAAGGATTGCTACAAGATAGCAAGTAAGGAATAACAAAAAGAGGAAATTCCGTAAATTATAAAGACTTCTCTATTATCAACTATTTACAATTGAAAGTGTTCACTAAAATAGATTTTGAAAGAAAATATTTCATATCGAATAGAGTCTTTGTCCATTGAATGATCAATATTAGAGGATTGTTGAATGAATGAGCGAAAAAATGAGCCTTTTTGCTATTATTTTCACTCTGAGGAAGTATGACAGAATGATTATCCACAAATTTTGTATTGACTACCTTACTAGGTGAATTAGGAGCCTCATATTATTTTTAATGAGATTTTTGTTATACTATATTTGCCGAAAGATATCCAAACGTAGTAGAAAAGTCATAAAACACATTTATTAAAGTGCATCACTAGAGGATAGAATAAAAAATGAAAATATGATTCTAGATTGGTAAATATTAGTGGTAATGCAGGAAAAGGTGTTAGTAAATACAATAAATAGAAAAGGGAAAAACCCAAGCTTATAAATCTTTAAAGTGACAAAGGGAAAGTTAATGTTGTAATATGTGGATTATCTCCCAATAGTGTGTCACTTTTTCCACAAATTAGGACATTGAAAACATATTGAACTAGTGTTCCACTTTTTGAGACAAACAAATTGATCTATTAGAAGATTATGATGATGAGAATTAATGAGTTGTGATACTTTGTGTATTTTTATAAATAGCTTTTAGAACATGCAAGAAATAATTTGTGATTATTTTGCGTAAATTCTACTAATTTCTTTTTGTAGTCAGCAATATTTAAATAAAATGATGTTTATGCAATATATCATAATTTTGTCTTGGAAATCATATAAATATATTTTTTATAATATAGGTTCTTAACACCAATATCTAATGAACATATATATTATTTCTTAATTTTTGGTTTCTTTTTTTATTACTTTTAGGGACAAGATTAATTATAGTTTAGATATAGATTTATAGCATAAAACATATTTTTTGTATGCATAAAATTTAATGCATTTATCTCTTCATAAAATAACATTAACCATGTTAGTGTACACATTATATTGTGCACATTTATTTATGTCTTCTTAAATAAATCATTCAATATTTAGCTCCATAAAGTTGTACATTCTTTAACAATGATAGGGAAACTAATATATTTTTACCATTGGTGTACTTTGAGGTTTTTTGTTTTTATACCTCATCACACCCAACTATATATTCTAAAGGTTTTACATTTTTTAATATCTCATACTCATTAATACATGTGTTCATTGAATGATGAAATTACTTATTGTGATTGCTTCTCATTATTTTCATGGAGGTTTGTTTTTGGCTTATGCCATAGGCTTCTTAGTGCATAGACATGGTAAATTAGAGTTGTATATGCGGGAAATGGATGCAATGGATAGATCCAATTCCGTAATGGACAACTCGGGAGGAAAATGACCCAATAGTCTCAAGAAGGACTCAAGTTCTCAATAGGTGCAATAATCCTTTATTATGGATGTATAAGGGAAATCCACGGTGTGATTTGAAATAAGTATGCAAGATAGAGGGATAAATAGGAAAATATATACAATTTAGGAAATGTAAATTAGCATAAAATAGAAGAGAACTAGAAATGACCTGAAATAAAAAATACACAATAGAATTAACCTATGGTACAAATTTGAGCTGAAAATGCTAAGTAAAAAATGCTCCAAATGAATTTTACCCTATGTTTCAGACTGAAACTTGCAGGCTATCTGCAATAGTTTTTTATCTTTATGTAAATGTTTCAACAACTACACCACCCATTCTCACACATAGAAAAATGGGAAAAGTATTGTGGAAAAGGGTTTTCCCTTTTCAACCCCCTTTTTAGAAATCAACTTTGAAATTGCATAAAGGAATGCAAATGTAATGGTAAATATTTGATTCACCTTGATTATACCTTAATGAACAAATGTAGTAATCACTTATATTCATGAAGATAGTTGATTATTTCTTAAATTAAAGGTATTGACATTGGAATATTCTAAGGAATCAAGGATTCCCTCACAAATGCATAATCCACGAATGTAACTGCCAAATCTTCAATGTTTCTATGCCTGATAATCACTTTCTACAAAATAAGGATGCAAATGATGGCTAAAAGAATCTTATAGCTTAATTGAGATCTCCTCTACTTGACCATCATGGGAGACAATCTTGTGTCAATTAGAGAATATTTCAGTAAAATTTCCTTGGATTCTTGAATAAATGCTAGATCTTGGACTTAAATACTTGAAATCTCTTGAGAATTCTCGTATAACTTGCAAATATTGAGCTCCTTTTTTCTTGTGGTTGATAGATAGATCCAAAATAAAGATAGATAGGGTGTTTTTATACCTCTAAAACATTTTGGCATTCAAAATTGAGCTAGGAAAGCTATGGGATCTATTTTCCCACTAAGACATTAACAGTGACCCTATATTCATATTTGAGCCAAAATGTATGGGTACCTAACACTCCAAACATTATGTACCTAAGTATGTAATATTATAAATTTTATGTACCTAGGTACATAACATTCCAATAAATATGTATGAAGTACATAAAATTTCAAGTGTTATGCACCTGGGAACATAATATTCCAAGCATTATCTACCTTGGAAAATATGATAAAATTATAATCGAGTGTTCAGATGACAAGGTATATGTGGGAAAAGAAGAATCAGGTTTTTAGGACCATGCATAAGAAATATTAAATCTAAAATAACCAAAATGGGGTCTAATGGATTATCCAACTATGGGTGCTAACTTTTAGGATGATTTTTAGCCCCTAGTTTTGCAGGATTATGATAAAAACTCATGCTTGTAGTAAAGTAGATCAATGCATAAGAAAAATATTATGAAGGTTAACTAGATAAGAAAATATCAAGCCCCCAAGTGACTTAAGTCCTCATAAAATCTAAAACAAAGATAAAAGAGGCATCACTTGAAAGAGATTGAAAGAGGAAGGAGAGAGACATGACCACTAGCCTAGTTAAGGTATTACCTTACTATGGATCATGCAAAGAGAGAGTACTACTACACATGATGGTATTGATAGTCTAAAAAGTTGTGTTATGCTAGTCAACTCATAAAAAAAAGACCATTCCTTAAGGAAAGTATTGTCTCCATTAAGGGATCAATGGAAGTATAATATTCCTAAGGAAAGTATTACCTCCAAAGGGATTGAAAAAAGGAGTATGGGGCCTTAAGGAAATAATTGTCTCTATTAAGAAATCTACAACAATGAATAGTGTGACCAAATGAAATAAAATAAGATCAGTCTTAGGATCTACTAAATAATATGAAGTGGCATGATAATGTAAAGATGAACATAAGGAAAGACTTGTCTTCTTATCCATCTACATAAGGGATAGAATTATTGTTTGTGTGTTTGTGCACAAATGTGAAAATAGGAGTAGAGTTTATTCCACTACATTAAAGCAATTACAAATTCCTTAATGGGAGTAATGTCTTTAAAGGAGCATACATGCACCTTAAAAGAAAATTTTCCACTAGGAGACGACCCCAAGTAAGGAAAAACCAAGGGAAATGAAAACATACCAAAGATAGCATAAAAGGGATCTATTAACTCTAAGTTCAATATGATCATATGATAACTCATGTAAATCAATAATTATATCAAGATGAAATGTCATCATTCTCCAATGGTAGCAGAACTACAAGAATAATTTAAGAATAACACATAAGAGATACAAAGACCAGAGTCTTTTTGAGCCGACACCATAGAATCCAAAAGTAATAGGTCACTACGATCTTGTATCATACCCAAATAGAAAATACTTGAAGGCACATTCATGAGAAATAGAACTTAAATAAAATAACATGTAGACAACATATATAATAAATGAGATAAAAAGAGGGGAATATCATAACAAATTGATTCCTTTATCACCTTGTACACATAGAGGAGCAAGGTTCATCTAAATAAATCTAAAAAATATGTAACAATATTCATATCATAGGGGAAGCACATCACAATAGGAAAACACACAAGAGGGGACCACCGTACAAGATGACCTAGTCAAAGATATCACCTGCCCCCTCATCTCACTCTATATTATTCGAGGAATGTGGGAAACATGAAAGAGGAGAAATGTCAGGTATGGTAGACAAAACTACTACAATTTCCAAACAAGGACTTGATGCTCTAAGGAGGGGTCACTTTGTTTGTCACTCGGTGAAAGAGATAATTATTTTGCAAATCTAACAAATAAATCATTATTAACATCAATAAAACCATACATATAATTAGAATCACTAGTATGAATATCTTAATTATCATTATGAATATTTAAATCATCATAACCAAGAGACTATATGTATCACTAGTATGAACATCTTTATTATCATTAGGAATAGTTAAATCATCATAATCAAGAGTATCTTCTTCATAAAAATTAATTTCCATAGAATCTAAGATATAAATAAAATCATCATGTTTGTTCAATTTTATCTTTTTAAAATTTACTTCCTCCCTTGGGCTATGCATAGGTTATTTAAGGAGAACCAAGGCATTAGTAGGTGTATTAGGGAAGAAAATATTTTGGGAAGCACACTCATGAACTCTAGCATAACATTTACAATGACGGTCATGAGTCCACAATTATTTCATTTGGTTTTGTTTTTGATCTTTGGTGGTTTAGGTTCAATTAAGATTAGGTCCTTTTGTTAGAATAATTGAGGGGGGGGGGTTGAATTAGTTAGATCAGTTATCCTATAGTCCCAAATACAAAATGTAACACTTCGAGCAATTTCAACAAATTATGCAGTTCGGTAATATAAAATACTAAACTTCTTTGTACCTTTACCGATTACCAGTCAATTAATTCATAGTGATTACTGACCAAATCAAATATGCAATATGTAAATTATGACAATAAAGAAATCATCATAGAAACACATAACACAATGATTTAACATGTAAACCCTCTTAAGGGAAAAACCACCTGGGACTAGTAACCCAAAATAATTTTCACTCTTATGAAGTGAGCTCGATGAAGAGCCAACCATGTTAAAGGTTATAAACACACTGTTACATGTGACCTTGTTAGAGGATTTAAGACTAACAGTTATCATTTAACCAGCATTCACTATGGGGTCGATAGAATAACAATGTACATTCATTGAATGACATAGGGGCATAACATAAGACGTTTACGTCCACTCGGTTAAGAGATTTTTCTGTATCAATGGTTAAACTAAAACAGTAGTTGATCTGATTAAAATAAAACTCAATTTGTAGATGTTTAGATCTATTCTAAGCCCATACAAATCCTCTGATCAATATATCAATTCACTTCCTTAACTTACTTTCACTTGGTAATAGCTCTCTGATGCTTGGTACTATTCTACAGTTTAGTTCTCCTTCAACCAGTCTAGTCAGGCATGCATGAAACTATATTCACATGAAGTCTCTATAGTCTTCTTTCTTCTGGCATGTTTCAATAAAGAAAATCATCTCTTATATAAATAGATAAACCATTTTCATATCAACCATCAGATTTTTCTACTTAATCTCCTTCATAGATTTTGCCTCTTAAACCTTCCTTGGTAGTTGTGTCAGTAACACATTTCAATTAAATCCTTTAGATCTTCTCTAAATTTTGTTAGCTGTGGATCTTATAAATTTTTCTATCCTCAATCTTGAAATCATAACAATTTCTAGCTCATCAATTTATGTCGGCTAAACTTAAGCATTTAATACTTTCATCCTGGTAGGAATGGGAACATTGAGAGGGGTGGGTGAATCAGTGCTCACTATATTTAATCTTTTTACTTTACTCTTTAAACTTAACTTGAATGCTTAAGTAATTAAATAAACATTAACATAAACAAGATAGATGAACACAACACATAACACCAATATGGTTACGGGGAATCCCAAATAGGTAAAAACCCTAATGGGAATTGACACTGACTAATAATATGTACTAGTGTCTTATGATCCTTGTTAGAAAATCCTTAACCCTTTTAGGAGTTGTATTTACAATGCTTTTAGTACAATGACTTGGTCAAGGGTTGGACCCTATTAGGAGTCTTTTACAATAACCCTATTAGGGGTGGGGACACACTGTTCTAGAGCTCACTACTCAAGTGGTGAAGGCTACAACCTTTAGATCTTAGATACACACTATATCTACTGGATGAACTGGTGCTGTGACACTGCTTGTCAGATCAGTTCATATGATGTGCTGATGCTTTGACCTCTTGCAAAGCTCTAATACATATTATGAACTCTTTGCACACTTCTTCTTTGATTCTCTCAACTCTATATCAACTTCCATGCTTATTAAAAATGATGCATCTCATATTTATATGCACTACTAAAACAATTAACTAAGTCGGCCTTATAACCAATTACATACAATGCTTCCAATTGAATTGGCTCAAGAATGTTTACAAACAAACATAATTACATGTCTAAAACTTAATTACAATAGGTGCATATCCTTTACAAAACAATATTATAGTCGCTAATCAAATTACCAACAGTCGGATGCATACTCTGTTCTGTTCTGGCATTCACTGTTTGTGTAACTTCATATGTCTGTATCTTTTTCATACTAAATATTTTGATCATGTGCTCTTAGACTAAGCATGAATATACTCTTACCATCTTATCTTCTAGGGTGCACACCATAACTCGGTCATACGCACCTGTATTGATGCTTTGATCTATTGGTGCTCTGTTAACTATCTAGTCTTTTGTACTTAGCCAATTTTTTATCTTCTTTTCATGTGCACTGACTCCAAAACACTATATGACTTTGTTTCCATAATGAAAACACTGTATTAAGTCATATACAATAGTATATTTAACTTGCCAACAATCTCCCCCTTTGTCATTGATGGCAACAAAGGAATATGGAAAAGTTAGTATCTATCCTCTTATAAAAAAAACTCTAACTTATATCTCCCTTAGTCTTATTACTATGCATCTTCTTTACATATCTATAACTCCATATTCTACACATACTCCCCCTTTGACATTAATGAAAAACATGCTAAAAAATTGAATCTGTACAAGTACTTACAAGGAAAGTACATCCAGATATGCTATATGTAAATTGTGGATCTCTTGCTTCCAGAATGCAATCAGTGCATTGACTGTTTGGAGATGGGTGCATAATGCATAAGTAAACTTCTCCATCTTCTCCAAATATAATCTAGGACCTTGATCATATGTCACTATGGTGGCATTGATCTCCTTGATGTTCTAATTTAGTACATCTAAAGAGGGTGCAAGATCATTCCTTAGTTGTATTTGCCTTGCCCTTATCTTAGACATCTCCTTTTCTACTCTTTTGATCTTGTCAATCTACCCTTGATATACATTATGTTGGAAATATAAGTGGGAAAGTAATACTGAGAGGGTGGGTGAATCAGATATTGTCTACTTTGTCCTTTTAATCTGATAAAACTTTATGCATGACATAAACAAAACTTGATCATTGTAAACAACTAAACATATAAAGTAGCATACATGAAATCACTCATAAGACCATGATTTTGGTAACCCAGAAACCCTTGAAAGGTAAAACTGGGGTGGGGATGAAACCCACAAATCTTCACTACTATAGTAATAAGTTTTTCCTGTTAAGGCTTACAAAATGTGATCAATTCATGATCTACCCTATGAAAGTTCTACTCTGTCAAAAGCTAAAAGACTTATATAGTCTACCGTGTTAAAGGAGTTATAAACTTACAACAAAGTAAGCACTCGGTAAAGAGATTTACATAAAGTCTGTTAGGACTACTCAGTTAAGAGATTTACCTTGATACACTGGTCAAATTATCTTAGTAATTGATCTTTCAATTTTCACTTGTATGAAAATTGTAGATCTCCTCTTTACTATATATTTATGATCTCTTCTATCTGATCTTTCTTGATTCTATCCTTTCACTGCTTAGCTCGGTCACTGGACTCTGTCTGAATACTTAACTATTCTGAATATATCTCTTTGATCATTCTCTCATACTCATTTGATCTCAATATCTCTTATCTCTCTGATTCACACACTTCTCTTTGTTTAGATCTTGACCTTATATAATAACAAAAATGTTTCACCATTTCAAGATCTATGGTTCAGATTTATTTCTATTGCCGCCTAAGCTATAAAATTTTCTAATTGGCTCTAGGTATTACATAGGGATCAATGATAATAAAATGGATGCATAATTACCTCTGTAATTACCTCAATAGACAAAATACAAAACATCATTATCATAAAAAATGGTTTACCTCGATCATTGTGCCATTCCAGACTTGTATGTCATTCTTGGCTAACTCGGCAAAAGCTATTCCTAGCACTCGGCATTAACTATACTTGGCATCAGTTAAAATTATTAGTCACTCAGTAATCATTGATATATGTAACTTGGCAACAACTATACTCAGCATATTACAAACACATAGTGACCATGACTTTACTCGGTAGTACTACTGCTTGGTAAGTATACAATACATAACTCGGCCTTTACAAAATGACTCAGTCACAATGAGGACCGACCATCATTGCCTAGATATATGACTAAGTGTGAAGAACTAATGGTCAAAAAAATTATAGAGATCTACAATCTCCCCCTTGGACATTAGTGGAAAAAACACTTTGTCATGATATTTGTACTTACAATTACAAAAATATGTTTGTACTAGCCTAGTACTCCCCCTGAGATATATATACATCCAAAAAATTTGTAACTTGTCCCTATTCAGTCCTTGTCTATAGTCATGTCATGATGATTCCCCCTTGTTTTTGACATGAAAAATTTCTTCATCAGTAGGTAGCTCACAAATTTTTTTTAGAAAAGGTTTATGGAGCACCATGATCATGTAAAGTGCATTTTTCCAAGCATTTCAAGCAATGTTTAAAACTTTTGTCTGTACTTCTAAATCGGCAGCTAAATTGATGAGTCTCTCAGCTGTGGAAAAATGTGGATCACTCTGGATGAATTCATTAGCCTTTGCTAACTTTCTCTGTATAGCCTCCAGATGAGGTGTCAAAATAGTTTGTATAGAAAGTAGGTGAGAATGAATCTTGCCATCATTAGCCATCATCTCGGCTAGCTTACCTTGGGTCTGCATGATTTTGACATATTGTGCAGCACTGGTGTCTACATCCAAGGTCAGGGATTGACTTGTAGCTTTAATCTCTTTCTTGAGTGTATCAAGCAATCATTAATTCTCATTAGTGAATAGTTGAACATTACATATTTCGGCCAATAGAGACTATCCATTCACAACTACTCCCTCGGTCTCCTTTACCAAAGTGGACAGCTCAACCTATTTCACTGCTATCTTGATAGATATCTTCTCTAGCATTTTGGTCTCAAACCTCCGTTCTGACAATTCAAATAACTTATCACTTGCACAGCTAACTTCATTATTGACTTTTTGAACAATGTGTACAAGTTGTTCCAATATGGGAATGAAACTATTTACATTTGATAAGTCATATACTTCATTAAATATATCTTTTATTTCATGAAGAACCTATTTTAGCTGATGCTCTCTTCAGAGTTCTGCTTGCCTACTTTTCCTTGTCAACAAATCCTTCATTATCTGCAGTTGCTCATAAGAGAGGTTATCTATATCCCATTTAGGAATAACAATGACTTGATTAATTGTTACCTGATCTTTCTTCTTCTGTACTCTGGGTGGGGTGCTTCCACTCGGCATCTATACAAGAGCTTTTATTGCCTCTTGCTCCATTGGCTCTTGCACTTCAATGAATTTTCCTTTGATATTTTCTTCTCCTTTCCCCTTATCCTTGGCATGAGGGCTAATAGCTTGTCCATCTAACTGACTTACTTGTTCTTCTTGTTGTTTTCTTCCATAGGAGGACTTTGAATTTTGTCTTTTGCTTTGTCTTCTTCCTTGATAGATGTATATTGAGTTAGTGGTACCGACTTGATGTGTTCCTCAGTAAGGCTTGTACCGACTAACTTGTCAATAGTAGCAACTTTAGGTAGAGTAGGATTCTCATCAATAGATTATGTGCTAGTAATTGTGGGATAATCCATGACCTGTAACAATATAGTGTTACTACCTGGCAAAGGTGTATCAATTGCTTTCATATTCTTTAAATCATCCCTAGTTAAAAATAAATTCTTAATGGGGATCTCCTCAGGTATGTCAACAATGTGAACCTCAAATGTATCCTATGTTTTCACTTCCTTAGGAGTACCAGTCTCCATTTTATTTTGTTTGTTATCAAGTTCAACAATTGTCAAAGTGGTAGCATCCTTTCCTTCATCCTTAGTGGGCAATAATCCAAATAGTATCTTCCAAATTTTAATACTTTCTTGTACAACATCTTCAACCTTGTGTTGAAGAACTAGATAGGCTCTAAGTTTGGGATCAAACTTACCTCTATATTGCTCAATTATCTATTTGATGTTTGCAAGGGTGAGAGTGGATTCAACTTGTGCTAATGTACTCTCCCTTATTTCCTTCTCTATTTGCAGAGCATACTACCATTTCTGTGCGACCCTATTGCATAATTCCTTAGGAATTATATTTTCAATTTGAATTGGTAGCATCTTGAAAATGCATAACATTTCAAGAATAGCATCCTCAACTTTCTCTTTATCTCCAATGCTCATGTTTCCAAACTTTAATCTTTTCAGCCCATCCAATGCTGCAAAGCTAGTAATCTTAAGACATAATTCATCAATAGTGAGTTGATGTGCACCCTATTGTGTAACCTTCCCCTTTAATCCTTCATCACTTTCGGTTTCTTCATTTTCATCTTGTGTTAGAACAATTTTCCTTCTCACCTTCTTCATAGCCTTAGTCGGCACTGAGTTGGGTTGAGCAGATTTTTTCTTAGTAGATGCAAGAGGCATCTTAGGAGTCTTGGTAGTAGTTCTTCTAGTTCTAGGCCTAAGTGATGGTGTCTCTGACACTTTACATTTCAACACTCTTTTCTTTGGCGGGGACTCGACAATGACTGGTTTCTTCTCTTCTTCTTCTTCTTTTTCACTACCATGAGTTTCATTATGTTTATCTTCTCCCAATCCTTGGGTCAACTCTAGTGGTGCATCCTTCTCAGAATCTTTAACATAATTTTACAAATTTTTCACTATCTTCTTTCTTTTCCTCTCTGTGGTGGCAACCAATAATCCCGAAGAGATCTTGGATTTGGCTTCTTCAAATGTTCCAAAGTAAGGTGCCTTATTATCAATTTCTTCAGCTAAGAGGGTTGTGATTGCAATAGTAGCTTCATCTATGTTGAGTTCATAGGGTAAATGCATTAACCATGAAACCCTAGGTAGGACTGCCTATGCATAAGTAAAGTTTGTGTCTACCAGAAAACATATATCCTTGCTGTATTTCTCAATCAAAGACACAAGGACTCTAGTGCTATTTATCATCTTCTTATTAAACTCAATGAAATAGTTATCCATTATTCCTTCAAAATCAACTCCAATTTGATTTATAAAATCCTTTATTTGAACAATGATGGGTTTCTTCTTGTCCCATGTTACATCTCCATGTGTAGGAAAACACTTCTTGACATAAAAGAATAGATAGATCAGTAAGGAACCAAACTTACACATAGAATTCTTCACCATCTAGATGGAGTTCAAGTTCTCAACAAGTTGAGTTAGCTAAAACTTAGCAAGGTCATACGTGTGTCCTTTCTTGATTATCTTCCATGCATGGTCCACTCCCATACAGGGGATGCTGTCCAACTGACTGGATTGATAAAACTTGTGCGAGATGACTCTAACAGAAAAGTCAATTTTTAGATTAGTTATGATGGAAATTGTCATTCTGCATTTGTTCCAAACTACCTGGGTGTTAGCTTGAATATCCTCCTTTCCTGCACATTTCATCATTCTCTTTCCTTCAATTATAGGGTAACCAGTGACTTTGTGTATCATTTCCTTTGTGATCTTCACCGGTCTGTCTTCTAGCCATAAATGCATGTCATGTACTCAACTCAAAATTATCTTTATCCATTCCACTTTGAAATTTTGCTAAAAATTTAGGGCATGCACTAACCCTTGATCAACAACAACCTTATGTTCTGGCTTCAACACTCTGTTTACACATAGTTTATCATATGCTTCCATGATCTTGTAATCACTGATTTCTCCAATTTTGCACATATAGCAAGACCTAACATCATTCATCAATAACACATTCTCTGGAATGGAAGATAGGGCTCTATTTAAATCTCCTTTAATAGCACTTTCTAATATTTCCTTGAATACCTTCATCTTGCAAACTTCATTCCTTACAAGTTGCACATTGAAAAATTCCATCCTTGTTTCTTGAGTGGTGTAGATGAAGATGATGCCATTTTAAATTGTAATTTTTGAAAAGAAACTATTTACTCGGCAAATTACCTTTTTTTTTTTCATCAATAACCCTATAGATGAATTTTGTCAACGACACGCTAAGAAAATTCAGAATCGATTTTCTTAATCTAGTTTCACAAACTCTGAATCGCTCTCTGAAATCTCAAATATCTTGGTGAAATGAAATTAATGGCAACTTTCTACTTTATAGAATCTGAAAAATAGAGTTAGGGCCTCATAAATGCTCTGTAGAGGTTTTGGTGGCTTACAGCTGTCTTGGTAGACACAAAATCTCAGTCGATATAACTATTGTGAAATAGCTCAACATACATAGCATTTCGGCCATAGTAGGTGCTCGACATACATTGATAGCTTGGTCAAGACACTGATGCTTGACATAAAAAATGAAATTCTCTATTTTTGTCATATATGTCCAAATGCATCTTTATCTATGTAGATGTTGACTTTTTCTCAATTCTGTGTTAGGAACTAATGAAAGATAAGAATTTGCAAGACTCAGTTCCGAACATACCTTCCAAACTTAATTAGAAGAGGTGTGATCACCTAATCCATTAGATTGGGTGATTGCAGATGTGCTAGCTTCATTTGAGTTTTCTTCTTCTTTCTTCCTCCATGTCTTTTCCATCTGATTCTTTAGTTTCTCATGGATACCTTCATCCTGATTGTTATCATTTCTTGGGATGGGTGAGCTACAATCTTTCTTTAAGTGACTGACCTTGTTACATTTGTAATAGACCATGCTTCCATTCATCCAGCTTTTAGATTTGCCTTTGAAATGAGTCTTCATGCAATTTTCTCTGATGTGTCCATATTTACCACAATAATGGCAATTATACCAAGTGTTGTAATCCCAATTGTAACAATTGTGCTTTGTAACTGGCTTGGCTTGTTCATTTGATGACCACCTCGGTCTAGATCTGCATTCGAATGCTTTTTGCCCATATTTTTGACAATTGAAATAACTTCCTTGAAACTTGGGTGAGGTGGATGAATTGCTAGCCTTAGATCTACATTCATGTGCTTGATGTCCATGCTTCTTGCAGTTAAAATAGTGTCCATTAAACCTAGGTTTGGAGTTGGACTTACCATGTTTGCTTTTGCATATGTTGGTTGTATGTCCTGGCTTTCCATAGTGATGACATGTGGGCTTGTTGTTCTTTTTCTTAGCCATTTTTTGTTCTCCATTCTTTTATGATTCTCCTTCTTCATTAGATGAATGTTCATTCAGTCCAAGTCCAGATCTATCACTGGATCTTCTAGGTGATCTTAATATCTCTTCAAAATAATTTGTAGCTTCATTGGGTTTGTTCATCTTTTCATTGATTTCCTTTTCAGTTCTTAGATCATGTTTCAACTGATCATTTTCAGACCTTAGTTGATTGATTTCCATATCTTTCCTACCCAATTCCTGATTAACCATCAGTAGCTAATTTACCATGTCTAGTTGATTATTAGTCAACCTTTTCATGTCACTTGTTCTTTCATCTAGCCTAATTGCAATTTGTCTTTTGTCTTCCTCAGCCATTGTCTTATCATCTTCAGCTTTCTTTTTCCATTCCACTAATTCACAAAGTCTGATAGGTTGAATTTCTTGTTCTCTCCTTAGAGTTCTGATGTCATCATTTAGTATGGTATTTTTCTCCAGTAGCTCTTTTATAGCTTTATCACTCTCGGCAGAGTTACCATTGTCAAATAGTCTAGAGATTTCTTCTTCTTTGTACTGTGGTTCATTTTGTTGAATTGCAATCTCTCTTCTCTTGCTTAATGATTTCTTCAATTCTCCTCTGGCTACTTCTAGTTTCTCTAATGCCAATTGTACTTCAATCTTTTGATTCTCTATGATCTTCCCTAGTTTATAAGCTTCCATTTTAAGATCTTTTTCTTCAAGTGGTTAGACTTCCTTAAGAGAAACCTTGCTGCTCTAATACCAATTGTTGGAAATATAAGTGGGAAAGTAATACTGAGAGGGGGGGTGAATTAGATATTGTCTACTTTGTCCTTTTAATCTAATAAAACTTTATGCATGACATAAACAAAACTTGATCATTGTAAAAAACTAAACATATAAAGAAGCATGCATGAAATCACTCATAACACCATGATTGTGCTAACCCTTGAAACATAAAAATGGGGTGGGGATGACACCCACAAATCTTCACTACTACAGTAATAAGTTTTTCATGTTAAGGCTTACAAAATGTGATCAATTCATGATCTGCCCTATGAAAGGTCTCCCCTATCAAAAGCTAAAAGACTTATATAGTCTACCTTGTTAAAGGATTTATAATCTTGCAACAAAGTAAGCACTGAGTAAAGAGATTTACATAAAGTCTGTTAGGACTACTCGGTTAAGAGATTTACCCTAATACACTAGTCAAAATGTCTCAGTACCTGATCTTTCGGTTTGCACTTGTATGAAGATTACAGATCTCCTCTTTATTGTATATTTATGATCTCTTCTATCTGATCTTTCTTGGTTTTGTCCTTTCATTGCTTAGCTCGGTCACTGGACTCTGTCTGAATACTTAACTATTCTGAATATATCTCTTTGATCATTCTCTCATACTCATTTGATCTCAATATCTCTTATCTCTCTGATTCACACACTTCTATTTTTTTAGATCTTGACCTTATATAATAACAAAAATGTTTCACCGTTCCAAGATCTACGGTTCAGATTTATTTCTATTGCCGCCTAAGCTATACAATTTTTTGATTGGCTCTAGGTATTACATAGGGATCAATGATAATAAAATGGATGCGTAATTACCTCAATAGAAAAAATACAAAACATCATTATCACCAAAAATGGTTTACCTCAATCATTGTGCCATTCCAGACTTGTATGTCATTCTTGGCTAACTTGACAAAAGCTATTCCTGGCACTTGGTGTTAACTGTACTCAACATCTGTTAAACTTCTCTGTCACTCAGTAATCATTGATATATGTAACTCAGCAGCAACTATACTTAGCATATTACAAACACATAGTGACCATGACTTTACTCTGCAGTAATACTACTCGGTAAGTATACAATACATAACTTGGCCTTTACAAAATGACTCGGTCGCAGTGATGACCGACCATCATAACCTAGATATATGACTAAGTGTGAAGCACTAATGGTCAAAAAAATTATAGAGATCTACACATTATTACACATATTTACATCAATGGAGGGATCTTCCACAGATTTCCTCACATTCTCTATCATAGCCTTTGCCTCTTAGATCTTCTAGTATAGATCAACTATTATCTTGTCCTGGTTCATGCAGTCAACAATAATCTTCCTTCCCTTTGCTGCAAACTCTTTTAAGGATTCCTGACCAACCTTGAGTGAACTTAGGTCAAGTGCAATGTTACTGACCAATTCACTGAGTCTCTTCTTCATATACTTCTCTTTTGCAACTAGGGATGCAGATTCTTCCAAGCTAGAAAAGCATTTCTTAAAATTTGAAAGAATTGTGCTCACATCATCCATTGAATGAACCTTAAACACTTTCTTTTCTGAAGGTAGTAGGTTGTTTAAGATGTTCGCTAACTCAACAAATAATGGATTCCTCATCACTTATTTCTCTTTGGCCTTCTCCATAGCTAAGACACTGATCTTGATCAGGTCTTCTTCTCCTCAAGAGTCCAAACTAGTGGTGTCCGATGTCAAACTTGACAACAATGATGCTGAGTGTAATAGAGTGATAGGAGTGCTATCCATCACTTCATGCTAAACTTTGACTGGTATCTCAATAGATTGCTCATCTCACTCCAATATTTGGGGTCAAATTTCAATGCCAATTTATGACGCCACTACAATTTGTGTTTTTTTTGCAAGTGCTCCTGATGGTGTCATAATTGCGACACCCATTTGGTTATTAAAAAAAAAAAAAAAAAGAAATTGTCATTTGTAAGTTTTTTGAATTCAAATTGCTACCACGAAGATGGTACTCCACTTTTACATGGTGCGAAGAGGGCATTCGAGTTTGGCATGCATGAAGAGGCTGACACCATGTGGGAAGAGGGCACTGGCACTTGAGGTAGGCATTTGAGCTTAGTCTTCTTATTAACTCAATTTCATTTTGATGGTATTTGTTGATTTAATGGCACTATATGAATGTTAATAGTGGCATTGTTTAAATCTTAGCATTTGGAATGCTCGATGACCCATGAGCTTTGAGAGCTAGGGCATCATTGCTATAACCTTCAATGCATTATGCGAAGTGTTTTATCTCTCTTTATTTATTTTGCTATTGATATTCACTATGTGGTACTCCCTGTTTATGATTATTTCATGAGGAAATGGCTTGGTGGCTCGTGGGCTACAAGCTAGGGCATCATACATTGTTTATGAGCTCATTGTTTAATACTGACATTGTTTACATCTTTTCATTTGGAGTGCTTGATGACCCACGGGCTTTGAGAGATAGGGATTCATTTCTATTACCTTCAAGGCACTATGTGAAGTGTTTGATCTCTCTTTATTTGTTTTGTTGTTGATATTCACTATGTGGTACTCTAGGTTTATGATCATTTCATGAGGAAATGTCTTGATGGCTCATGAGCTAAAAGCTAGGGCATGATACATTTTTCATGAGCTCATTGTTTAATACTTGCATTATTTACATCTTTTCATTTGGAATGCTTGATGACCTGCGAGCTTTGAGAGCTATGGCATCATTTCTATTACCTTCAAGGCATTGTGTGAAGTGTTTGCTCTCTCTTTATTTTTTTTGTTGCTGATATTCACTATGTGGTACTCCCCATTTATGATCATTTCATGAGGAAATGTCTTGATGGCTTGCAGGCTGCAAGCTAGGGAATCATACATTGTTCATGAGCTTACTGTTTAATATCTGGCATCATGAAAACATACATCAATACACTTAATATTTTGAATTTGAGCTCTGGCATCATGCAATGTTATTGCTGTCATTGCATGCTTGCTGCTATTGTGCACCATATATTATTTTATACACTATTTATTGCATTGAGACCGTGAGCTTGGCATATGTAATGTATTTTTTGTTATTGGATCAATGCTACCATGTTGTTGAGTCTATGTATAGCTTGAATATGCACATGCATAATTGTAGATGAGGATCAGTAATATGGTGCTAGGCATTGCTTAGATCCTTTGGATCTAACCCCATCTTTTCCTTCCTTATTGTTTTGGATCATAAAAGAGCATACTAGATTGATCCCTAGGTCAACACTTCATTACTTCAAGAAATGTTTGTTATCTTCATTAATTATGTTTATCCACTTATGTATGTTTTCATTCATTCATATTCTTCTGAAAGTTGTCTATTAGTGACCATATAGGACCATTGTTGATATTTTTGGGTCATTTGATGAAAAGATGTAAATAGGGACATTAGTAATAAAATAGGGATATATTAAGATTTATATCATAAGTAAAAACTTTACACAGTGGCATTTAGATTAAGTACAATATGAATTCACATGCCTTTAATTATGATACACTTTTGAAATTATCATTCATTGGTCATTTGACAATTCAAAGTATAAGTATCAGAATATAATCTATTGTAAAAGGAAGAAACACATATGTATCATCATTTAATACAAAATATAAAAGTATCCCATAGAAACATATTTGCTATTATAACAACCATCCTCTAATCCCATTGTGTACTAGTCTCAAGGTAAGAACAATTTACTTAAGCCATCATATAAGTATCATCCTAAAGTTTAAATAGACATTGACTATAGATATACAACATTGAGCCATAATAAATTACAGAGTTTCACTGTAATTTATATATCCACTTACAATCATCCTACTACTTACACTACACTTTCTATGTCCACTGCCATTAAAATATATCACTCCTCCTGTTATATAGGCATCCTTCTCATTAAGTGTTGCCATTAAAATATATCACTCCTCCTATTATATAATGTATATGCATACTTGTTTAAAATACCTTACTTGTTGATCTTAAATATTATTACCATTTCACTCAAATTTAAATGAACATTAAAGCCAAGCCCAAAATGTATACATACATGTAAGTATAGGAGAAGCTGGATTCTGCAACTATTGAAAAAAAGAAAAAACTATACCAATAGCAGCTTATGAGAAACTATACTTGTGCTTACCACACCATACCTCAACATCATAATGCTTATCATTTTCAAGCTTCAGTGGGGCTTCATACCACGCATTGTCCATAGATTTGTATGCAATGCTGATTTAGGCTGAAGGTAAACTACATGTGTCATGTAAACAACATGGTTGAATGCAATCTCTTTTGCGTGTTTTCAAGAGTTTTCCCACCAATACAAATGTAAATAATGCATTGAACGTAATCTATGAACACTACATGGTATGAAGTCTCGCTAAAGCTTGAAATATATCACTCCTCATTTTATTGTCAAAATTAAATTCAAATATTTATCAAAACATTTATTCTTGTAGAATTAAGATATCCTTATCTCAATAATAAAATAATCTTGCATAATAGCTTTTGAATCACATTAACATACACCCATGTTCTATAGCATAGTTTGTTTTAGAAGTGTATGGCTTGACTATGTACATCTATAATTGCAAATGAGGATTAGTAATAGGGTGCTAGGCATTTCTTAGATCCTTTGGATCTAACCCCATCTTTCCCTTCCTTCTAGGTTTTGGATCATACAAGAGCATACTGGATTGAACCCCGGTCAACACTTCATTACATCAATAAATGTCTGGTACCTTCATTATTTATGTTCATCCACTTATGTATGTTTGCATTCATTCATATTCTTCTGAAATTTGGCTATTAGCGACCATATATGATGATTCTTGATGTTTTTGGGTCATTTGATGAAAAGATGTAAAAGTTTCTTAAAAGTTTATATTTTTTATTTCAATTTTTAAAATCATAAAATGAATAAAATTTAAAGATAACAAATTAAGATAATCTTTGTCTTCACTTAAAAAAAAACATAAAGCTCATAAAGCATGGTAAAAGAGGGCCCTAACTATAGTAAAATGAGAAAGTTGCCACCTTACACTGCTCTTCATATGGCAGTTGCTAAGGAATTATGTTATAAAATTTCAAGGCATGAAATTTCATACTTATTGAAATCACAATTTTTTCTCCTTAGCATTGAGTTTACAATGTGATGAGGAGTCAAAGAAAATATATGTACAGTTATAAAATTTCATGCGTTGAAATTTGACATGAAATTTTATAACATAGTTCCTTAGCATTTGATCTTTATATGGCAACCATGACTTGAGGTAGCCATTTGAGCTTTGTATTCTCATTAACTCAATTCTATTTTGATGGCATTTGTTGATTTAATGGCACAATATGAATGTTAATACTAGCATTGTTTACATCTTTGCATTTGGAATGCTTGATGGCCTGCGATCTTCCAGAGCTAGGGCATCGTTGCTATTATCTTCAACAAGGCATTGTGTGAATTGTTTGATCTCTCTTTATTTTTTGTTGTTGTTGATATTCACTATGTGGTACTCCCTGTTTATGATCATTTCATGAGGAAATATCTTGATGGCTCATGGGCTGTAAGCTAGGGCATCATACATTATTCATGAGCTCAATGTTTGATACTGACACTGTTTACATCTTTTCATTTGGAATGCTTGATGGCTCGTGAGATTTGAGAGCTAGAGCATCATTTCTATTACCTTCAAGGCATTGTGTGAAGTGTTTGATCTCTTTTTAGTTGTTTTGCTATTGATATTCACTATGTGGTACTCCCTGTTTATGATCATTTCATGAGGAAATGTCTTGATGGCTCGCGGGCTGCAAGCTAGGGCATCATACATTATTTATGAGCTCACTATTTAATACTAGCATTTTTTACATCTTTTCATTTGAAATTCTTGATGACCCATGAGCTTTGAGAGCTAGGGCATCATTGCTATTATCTTCAAGGCATTGTATGAAGTGTTTGATATCTCTTTATTTGTTTTGTTGTTGATATTCACTATGTGGTACTCCCCATTTATGATCATTTCACAAAGAAATATCTTGATGGCTCATGGGCTGCAAGCTAGCACATCATATATTGTTCATGAGCTCACTATTTAATACTAGCATTATTTACATGTTTTCATTTGGAATGCTCGATGACCCGCAAGCTTTGAGAGCTAGGGCATCATTTATATTACCTTCAAGGCATTGTGTGAAGTGTTTGATCTCTCTTTATTTGTTTTGTTGTTGATATTCACTATGTGGTACTCCTTGTTTATGATCATTTCATGATGAAATGTCTTGATGGCTCGCGGGCTACAAGCTAGGCCATCATACATTGTTTATGAGCTCACTATTTAATACTGGCATTGTTTACATCTTTTCATTTGGAATGCTTGATGAATTGCAAGCTTTGAGAGCTAGGGAATCATTTTTATTACCTTCAAATCATTGTGTGAAGTGTTTGATCTCTCTTTATTTGTTTTTCTATTCATATTCAGTATGTGGTACTTCCCATTTATGATCATTTCATGAGGAAATGTCTTGATGGCTTGTTGGCTGCAAGATAGGTCATCATACATTGTTCATGAGATCACTGCTTAATACTGGCATTGTTTACCTCTTTTTATTTGGAATGCTTGATGACTTGTGAGCTTTGAGAGATAGGGCATTGTTTCTATTACCTTCAATAAGGCATTGTGTGAAGTGTTTGATCTCTCTTTATTTGTTTTGTTGTTCATATTTACTATGTGGTACTCCCCGTTTATGATTATTTCATGAGGAAATATCTTGATGGCTCACAGGTTACAAGCTAGGGCATCATACATTTTTCATGAGCTCACTATTTAATACTGGCATTATTTACATCTTTTCATTTTGAATACTTGATGACCCATAAGCTTTGAGAGCTAGGGCATCATTTCTATTACCTTCAAGCCATTGTGTGGAGTGTTTGATCTCTCTTTATTTGTTTTGTTGTTGATATTCACTATGTGGTACTACCTATTTATTATCATTTCATGAGGAAATGTCTTGATGGCTCGCAGGCTGCAAGCTATGGCATCATACATTATTCATGAGCTCACTATTTAATACTGGCATTGTTCATGAAATCACTATTTAATATATATGGCATCATGCAAACATACATTAATACACTTACTATTTTGAATTTGAGCTTGGGCATCATGCAATGTTATTGCTATCATTGCATGCTTGTTGTTGTTGTGCACCATATATTGTTTTATACACTATTTATTTCATTGAGACCGTGAGCTTGTCATTTCTAATGTATTTTCTATTATTGGATCAATGCTACCATGTTGTTGAGTTTGTGTAAGACTTGCAAGGTTTTACCCCAAAATTTATCAGTAATAAAATAGGGACATCATTAATAAAATAATACACTTACTATTTTGAATTTCAGCTCAGGCATCATGAAATGTTATTGTTGTCATTGCATGCTTGCTACTATTGTGCACCATAATAGCAACAAGAATGCAATGTTCTAAAATTTTGGGATTAACTTGGTGAGTTTGTATACTTTCTCCATTTTAAACTAACCTATGACTTCAAAGGAGGAATTATGAAATATAATTGTAGGTGGTTATCTCTTCTATAATGATGGAGGAGTCAAAGGTAATGATCAATAAGGTTGCTTCTATTAGATCATACATATATTAATACACTTACTACTTATTTCATTGAGATTGTGAGCTTGGCATTTGCAATGTATTTCTTATTATTGGATTAATATTGCCATGTTGTTGAGGTTGTAGATCTCCTTTTACTGATCTTGTATAAACAACATATATACCATGTTGACTCATAGCCCATGAGGTGTTTCTTGATAAAACATTTGACATCATACTTTTTGCTCCATTTTGGTCTTGATTTACTCACTGCATGCATATGTTTTCTGAGTGCACATGTTCTGTAGTATAGTTCATTTTAGAAGTGTATGGCTTGACTATGCACATGCATAATTGTAGATGAGGATCAGTAATAGGGTGCCAGGCATTGCTTAGATCCTTTGGAACTAACCCCATCCTTTCCTTCCTTGTAGGTTTTGGATCATACAAGAGCATACTGGATTGAACCCTAGGTCAACACTTCATTACTTTAGGCAATGTTTGGTACCTTCATTATTTATGAACATCCACTTATGTATGTTTGCATTCATTCATATTCTTCTAAAAGTTGGCTATTAGTGACCATATAGGACCATTTTTTATGTTTTTGGGTCATTTGATGAAAAGATGTAAATAGGGACATCAGTAATAAAATAGGGATATCTTAATCTTTATGAGCTCAAATTCAAAATATTAAGTGTATTATTTTATTACTGATGTCCCTATTTTGTTACTGATGTCCCTATTTTGAAGTATTTGATCGTTTCTATTACCTTCAAGGCATTGTGTGAAGTGTTTGATCACTCTTTATTTTTTTGGTTGTGCATATACCTTCTCTGATCAACTCTGATATGGACAGGTGATGAACATTCATATTTTCTTAAGTATTACTTTGAGCTTTCCTTCCAACACATGTACTATTATGAAAATCATCACAAGTCCATTTTTTCCAATTAAGCTCACAGTACACATGTCTGGATGTCTACATTTTTTTCACCTGTTCATATACCAAATGATGAATGCTCAATTGTTGTAATGGAAAAGTATTAGAACCATCCATATAGGACCTTCATTATTTATGTTCATCCACTTATGTATGTTTGTATTCATTTGTATTCTTTTGAAAGTTGGCTATTAGCGACCATATAGGACCATTCTTGATGTTTTTGGGTCATTTGATGAAAATATATAAATAGGGACATCAGTAATAAAATAGGGATTGTTGTCATTGCATGATTACTATTGTTGTGCACCATATATTGTTTTATACACTATTTATTTCATTGAGACTGTGAGCTTGGTTTTTCTTTCAGAAGTGTATGGCTTGACTATGCACATGCATAATTGTAGATGAGGATTAGTAATAGGATGCCATTCATTGATTAGATATTTTTAATCTAACCCCCATCTCTCTTTTCTTTGTAAGTTCTAGATCACATAGGGGCACACTAGATTCATACCCAGGTCAAAAATTTATCACTTCAGGCAATGTCTAGCACCCTTATTATTTATGTTCATCCTCTTATGTATGCCTGTAATCTTGCATTTTATTCTAAAAGTTATTTTCCTTGTATAGTATATAAAAGTTAGTTTTCATATATACATGTAATCTTTAGATGCAAAAATTTATTTTCCTTTACATGTATCTTTGCATGAAATGAACACAAATTAAACAAGATCATCTAATAATGCAAACTAGGGTACTGCAGTCACTCATCTAGTAATTAGTTCCCCAAACCATTTCTAAGGATTGAACATAATTCTAAGTCTCCAAACCTATTGTTCTATGTTTATAAAACAATATATGGTGCACAACAACAAAAAGCATACAATGATAGCAATAACATTACATGATGTCTGAGCTCAAATTCAAAATAGTAAGTGTATTAATGTATGATCTAATAGCAACAACCTCATTGATCATTACCTTTCACTCCTCCATCATTCTTGATGTTTTTGGGTCATTTGATGAAAAGATGTAAATAGGGACATCGGTTTTAAAATAGGCCATGTAAATGGTACTAGGCCAACCCAATCAGCCTAACAACATGTGTCATGTTTCTCTTTGTCAAATACACTCATTCACCATTTTGTTCTTCCAGTTCTCCTAATGAGCATAGTGAGAGGCCAAAGAATCTTACAAGCCTAAAATGTCGGTATATCACTATATGGCCTCATAATTACTAAGCCAAAGGGGTTTTCTAATTTGAAAGACTTAGGAGCCTCCAGGGTCATTTTCTTTTCTATTACGTTAATAGGACATTTGCTAGAAACATATGACTATCCATCCCTCTACTCATCTCTTTAGTTTTTGTTTTCGTAGATTTCACCATCTGACACTCCTTTTTAGTAAGAGATGCCTGTGAAAAAAGATATTTCTATTTTTCATTCTGAGAAGATCCAAAGTGATTTTGAGTTACAAAGGAAATGCCTTGATGCTTCCATAAGTGCTATTCCGACAAGTTCTGATCACTTGAAAAAATAAAATTATTTGTTGAGTTGAAAATAAAATCAACAGAAGATGCTGAAAATGAAGTGAAAAAACTGAAGGTTTCTTCTCAACGTAAGTAAAATCCTTTCCCTCAATGAAAGATTGAAGTATTTCCTAACTCATTTCTCCCAAATTATGGAAAAATATGAACTTACCATTTGAATAGCCACAAATTTTTATTTGTATGGAGGCCATTCTTCTAAGAGTCAAGAACATTTCCATCCATCTCTTACCAAAAAGGAACGTTAGATGGTGGAATCTATGAAAACAAAAGCTGAAGAGATGAGTAGAGGGATGCGCAGTCATAATTTTTCTTTATGTGTGTCTCCCAATCCTTAAACAACCACAACCTAGGGTTCTTCATACTATATCATCTAAGCCATGTACCAGTTACAACCATTGATCCTATAGCATATTCTAATTCTTCACCATCGATCACCAAGTGATACAATTTATTTTTTTCCTTAACACAATGACACACATAAAGAACATGCACATAAACATGACAAATGAGAACATAAATGTAGATATCACAATAGTTGAGAAACATAAATGATGCAGGAGCATCCTGGGTCTAAGAGCAATCTTGCATCACCCAAAAATATTTCTGTTTTTATATTCAATAAGGGCTTTTTGTGTAGAGCTGCTATTTATGGAAAGTTACTATTTTTGGTAATTTTCATATGTGCTCAGAATGATTTGATTTCTTTCTTGGAGGTTCATTTTGGTCATATAAGTCTGCCAGTAAAGTTTCATTGCTAGATCAAGTGTATATTGGAAGATATTGAAGATTTTCGGTATTGGCAGCAGGGTACAGAAACTTTGAACTTAGTTTTGAAGGCTTTAGAGGCCCCAGATGAGGTCAAAAATTTGGGAGACGGGCACTTGCGTGGATTAAGCCTGTAGAGTGCTTCATGGCATTTTTGAAATGGGGTTATAATAGCCGATCGGGTCAACTGGTGATGACTTATGGTCTTCGGAAGTTGGGCCACCTGAAATGGCGAAAAATAATTTTCTTCAAAATTTTTGTTCGGGTTTCAAAGGTTATCTTGAGCTGACTATGATGTAATGAAATGTAAAATAAAAATAATTCTAAGTTTGGTCGGCCTTATTGGCTAAAATTTTGGAACCTTCCCAGGCGGTGGAAAATTGCCTATATAAGGAAGGCTGTATTATTGTCTTAGGCAGTTCAGAATAGTTCTGGGTAGTAGATCTGGGTATTGATTCGAGGCTTTATCCTACAGAATATTGTAAGGGAATGCCCATGTGGCTTTGCATATTGTAATTCTAAAAGTTTGTAATTCCACATTTGTGGAGACAATAAGAAGCCAATTTTTTGTTCTTGCATATTGTTGTGGTTTCTCTATTTCTGTTATGTGTTTGTGGTATTAAGGGGAGCACCCTTCATCAGGTGGTATCAGAGCAGATTTTCTTGAGTGTGTAAACAGATCGCCGACTGTGAGGCAGTTTGCACCAGGACCGTGGCTAGGGTTTCAGCGCGCATCGCGAAAATGCCTCCACGAAGGGAACGTGGCGGAAGAGCTGGTGTTGTAACACCTGAGGTTAGAGAGCTGCAGAGACAAGTGCGAGCATTGCAAGAAGAGATTCGCAGAGGAATGAATCTTAATGTCAGAGATGAAAGCGAGGATGAAGCCGAAGAAGAATATCAAGAAGGAGAAACTGAAATTGTGAACCAGGAGGAAGAAAGACTTTTTCGGGCGATTTCCAAGATTGGGAAAAGACCTAAGATTGAGGTTCCTACATTTTCTAGAAATCTTAACCCAGAGGAATTGATCGACTGGATCAATGAATGTGAGGAATATTTTGAGTACGAAGATGTTGAGGATCCTGATAGGGTCAAATTTGCAAAGGCCAGATTGAAAGGTCATGCGAAGATCTGGTGGCAAGAAATTCAATTAGAGTGAAATAGAAGAGGGAAAGATAAAATCACAAGATGGGATCGGATGGTGGATAAATTGAAGCGACAGTTCATTCCTGTTGATTATGAGCTTGACCTACTGAAGAAAATGTAGAGTTTGAAGCAAGCAGGAAGATCTGTTCAAGAGTATACAGAGGAGTTCTATCGACTTCTCATCAGAACAGGCCACGCAGAAGCTGATAAGGAGAAAGTTGCTCGATACCTTAATGGGTTAAGGGCAAGCATTCAGGAGGAGCTGAATCTAGTTCGAATGAACAGTATTGAAGAGGCATACCAGTTTTCCCTAAAAGTAGAGGAAAAGCTGAACAAGAAGTTTGAGAGCAGACAAAATGGAAGAGGTCGCAGTGGACGATCTAGTGGACGGTCATATGGTGGCCGAAATGAGGATCCAAAAAAGAAGGATGAGGCCAGTAGTAGTCAGAATCAGTGAGGAAATAATTCCAATCGCTTCCAAGATCAGAATAATAGAGATCAGAGAGGAAGAGGAAGAGGACAAGGATCTGGAAGAGGTGGCTTTCATGGAACATGTTTTCACTATGGAGAAGAAGGTCATAGGGCATTTGAATGTCCTCAGTGCCAAGGCAAAATAGACAGGAGAAATGAAGGCCAGGCCAGAGTTGCACATGTAGATGAAGATGCCAGATCATCAAATTCTGAAGATGCTAAAAGAGGAGAAACGTTGATTAACAGAAGAGTCCTGTTGAGTGGTGAGAATGAACCTGAGCAAAGGAGGAGCCTGTTTCGCACTAGGTGCAAGTGTGAAGGTAAATGTTGTGATGTGATTATTGATAGTGGAAGCACTGACAATTTAGTGTCAGAAGAGATGGTGACAAAGTTGAAGCTCAAGAGATAGAAACACCCACATCCATATCGGATTGCTTGGGTACAGGATGACCACAAGGTCATGGTTAATGAACAATACCTAGTGAAGTTCAAGATTGGCGGATACCAAGATGAGGTATTGTGTGATATCATATCTATGGATGCATGTCATATGTTGTTGGGTAGACCATGGCAGTTTAACAGATGTGTTGTACATGATGGTCATGCGAATACCTATTCCATGACAAAGGATGGAGTGCGGCATAAGCTAAAACCATTGAAGGAGACTGAAGAAAAGGTATGTGGTAATGCAAGGATAACTTTTGTTGATGGAAGAAATTTCCTAGATGGTATGAGGCATGAGCATGTATGTTTTGCTTTAATTCCAAAAGCTGGTAAAGAGGAAGTAGAAGATGTTCCTGTAGAAGTTGCAGATTTGTTGAATGAGTTTCAGGATATTGTATCCGATAACATGCCTGATGGATTACCACCAATCAGGAAGATCAGTCATCAGATGGACTTGATCCCAGGAGTGAGTTTGCCGAATAAGGCAGCACACAGAATGACACCTGCAGAAAGTGAGGAGTTGAACAGACAAGTACATGAACTGTTACAGAAAGGATTGATCCGTGAGAGTCTGAGTCCCTGTGTTGTACCAGCGGTATTAGCACCAAAGAATAATGGAGAATGGAGGATGTGTACAGATTCTAGAGCAATAAACAAGATCACAATCAAGTATAAGTTTCCATTGCCACGAATGGATGATATTATGGACTGTTTGAGTGGAGCTGTGTATTTTTCAAAGATAGATCTAAAAAGTGGATATCATCAGATTCAGATCAGAGAAGGAGATGAATGGAAGACTACCTTCAAGACAAAGGAAGGACTGTATGAGTGGTTAGTCATGCCTTTTGGGCTAACCAAATGCACCGAGCACTTTCATGCGGCTCATGAACGAGGTTCTGAAAGAATTTCTGGGTAAGTTTGTCATTGTTTACCTAGATGATATTTTGATCTTTAGTAAGACATTGGAGGAGCATATGATGCATATTCATATGGTATTTGAGAAGCTGAGAGAAGAGAAATTGTTGATTAATTTGAAGAAGTGCAATTTTGTGAAGAAAGAGTTAGTGTATTTGGGATTTGTAGTTTCAGCAGAAGGTCTAAAAATGGACCTAGAGAAGGTACAGGCTATCCTTGAATGGCCTACTCCAAGGAGAGCTACTGAGGTAAGATCTTTTCATGGTTTGGCTAGCTTTTACAAAAAGTTTATCTGAAATTTTAGCAGTATTTGTGGACCCTTGACTAAAACAATGAGAGGGGATAGAAAAGAGTTTAAGTGGACTAATGGGGCAGAAGAGAGTTTTCAATTATTGAAACAAAAAGTTACAGAGCAACCTGTTTTAGCACTTCCAGATTTTAATAAGGTGTTTCAAGTAGATTGTGATGCTAGTGGTACTGCAATAGGAGCTGTTATGAGCTAAGAAGGTAAACCTGTTGCGTATTTTAGTGAGAAGTTAAATGATGGCAAGAGGAAGTACTCTGTTTATGATCAGGAATTTTATGCTATAGTTTAGGCATTAAAGAAGTGGAGACATTATCTGCTTCCTAAGGAGTTTGTTTTGTATACAGATCATCAAGCTTTGCAATATTTGAATAGTCAAGGAAAGTTGAATCAGAGGCATTTGAAATGGGTGGAGTTTTTACAGAGTTATACATTTGTTTTGAAACACAGGAGTGGAAAGTCTAATAGGGTTGCAGATGCTCTTAGCAGAAGGAAACTATTGCTGACAGAAATGTAGATTGAAGTGGTTGGGTTCAAGGAACTCAAAAATTTGTATCCAGAGGATCCTAATTTTGGTGAAGCTTGGAAAGCTTATACAGAACCTGTTACTCTAGACAGGACAAAATGGTTGGATTTCATCATCCAGGATGATATGCTATTCAGAGGGAGTCAGTTGTGCATTCCATGAAGTTCTATGTGGGAGAATCTCATCAAGGAGAAGCATAGTGGAGGATTGGCTGGACATTTTGGTCATGATAAAACTGTTGGTTTGGTTAGTGAGAATTATTATTGGCCGCAGTTGCAGCAAGATGTGAAGAAGTTTGTACAGAGTTGTAGAGTATGTCAGATGGTGAAAGGAGTGAAGCAGAATATAGGATTGTATCAGCCATTACCTGTACCAAAGAAGCCTTGGGAGGATATCAGCATGGACTTTGTTCTTGGTTTACCGAGGACTCAGCGGGGACATGATTCAATTTTTGTGGTAGTTGATAGATTTTCAAAGATGGCACATTTCATTCCTTGCAAGAAGACTAATGATGCTGTTCATGTAGCAGAATTGTTTTTCAGAGAAGTAGTGAGACTTCATGGTTTGCCAAAGACCATAGTTTCAGATCGAGATACTAAGTTTGTTGGATATTTCTGGCGGACATTGTGGAAGAAGTTGAAGATAGATTTGAAGTTCAGTTCATCACATCATCCACAGACTGATGGACAGACAGAGGTGGTGAATAGGAGCTTGGGAAATTTGCTGAGATGTTTGGTTGGAGATAAGCCAACAGGATGGGATTTGATTTTACCACAGGCAGAATTTGCATACAATAATTTTGTCAATAGGAGCACTGATAAATCACCATTCCAGATTGTATATGGAAGTAGTCCAAGAAATGCATCTGAATTGAGGAAGATAGATAAAGGAGAAATAAGTAGTGCTGAAGCTGAGGATTTTACAGAACACTTGAAGAACATCCATGGGGAGGTGAGGAAGCATATTACCAAGATGAACGCATAGTATAAGGCTAAGGTAGATGAGAAAAGGAGGTATAAAGAATTTCAGGTTGGTGATGAAGTCATGGTTCATTTGCGGAAGGAGCGGTTTCCAGTTGGTACATATAACAAGCTGAAAATGAAGAAGTTTGGACCATGCAGGATATTGAAGAAACATGATTCAGGAAACGCATATGAGGTAGAATTACCTACTGAGCTAAATATTTCACCAGTGTTTAACATTTTAGATCTGACAGAGTATCATGAGGGAGGTGTTGAAGATGAGATCACAGCAGCACAGTGGAGTATTCCAGCAACTAGTTCAGACACTAAGGAGATTGATGATATACTGGATAGTCATGTTGGCAGAAGCACAAGGAACAAGACATATGAAGAATATCTGGTCAAGTGGAAAGGATGACGTGTTGAAGATTCATCATGGCTAACAAAGGAGGAGGTTAACCGTCTTGGTTTTCCTCTGTACACCTGAGTCGTGACAAGGTCACTTCTAAAATTACCCTGGGTGTCTGATGCAGGAGCATCCTGGGTGTAAGAGCAATCTTGCATCACCCAAAAATATTTCTATTTTTATATTCAATAATGGTTTTTTGTGTAGAGCTGCTATTTATGGAAAGTTACTATTTTTGGTAATTTTTGTATGTGCTCAGAATGATCTGATTTCTTTCTTGGAGGTTCATTTTGGTCATATAAGTCTACCAGTAAAGTTTCATTGCCAGATCAAGTGTATATTGGAAGATATTGAAGATTTTCGGTATTGGCAGCAGGGTATAGAAACTTTGAACTCAGTTTTGAAGGCTTTAGAGGCCCCGGATGAGGTTGAAAATTTGGGTGATGGGCACTTGCGCGGGGCAAGCCTGTAGAGCGCTTCATGGCATTTCTGAAATGGGGTTATAATAGCCGATCAGGTCAACTGGTGATGAGTTATGGTCTTCAGAAGTTGGGCCACTTGAAATGGCGAAAAATAATTTTTTTCAAAATTTTTGTTCGGGTTTCAAAGGTTATCTTGAGCTGACTATGATGTAATGAAATGTAAAATAAAAATAATTCTAAGTTTGGTCGGCCTTATTGGCTAAAATTTTGGAACCTTCCCAGGCGGTGGAAAATTGCCTATATAAGGAAGGCTGTATTATTGTCTTAGGCAGTTCAGAATAGTTCTGGGTAGTAGATCTGGGTATTGATTCGAGGCTTTGTCCTACAGAATATTGTAAGGGAATGCCCATGTGGCTTTGCATATTGTAATTCTAAAAGTTTGTAATTCCACATTTGTGGAGACAATAAGAAGCCAATTTTTTGTTCTTGCATATTGTTGTGGTTTCTCTGTTTCTGTTATGTGTTTGTGGTATTAAGGGGAGCACCCTTCATCAATAAATCTAGATATCCAAAAAATTGTGACCATGATGCCTACATTCATGTTTCTCAGCTGTTGTGTCCTAGGACCCCTTATGACCCTTTATGACCCTTTACGATCCCTAAGAATACATCTTAGAGGTCTTAAAATGTTGTAAAGGTTCATAAGAGGTTCCTAGGAGGAATTAGATGAGCTTCCATCTTCACATGGTTTGCCCTGTTAAGTAGAGAATGTTAAAATATTCTTGAAACAAAGAGAAGCTCAATAATTTAAGATCTCAATCCACGTATGACAAATATATCAATCTATCTCAATGGCTACCAAATCAACAGATCTATACCAAGAACCCAGTCACAAAAAAACACCATAGACCACACCACAAACCCACTATGGAGATGCATCCAATGTCTCATAAGTTGCATCAAATGACCCACTTTTTGTAATCTAAGTCTCTCGACTCAGTTCACCAAGAAGAAGACTTCTCCCAAGTCATCACAGACACCATAGTGATCTACGAATCTCCAATGTGAAAGTTTTGCATGTCGCTCTCTTGACATCACATCTAACTCAATAATCCATGAGCCACTACCGAATCTACTACAAAGTCATCTCCGAATGATCCATAACCAAATCACAAGCAGGAACCAGATCTACAAGAACACCCTTCTGAATCAATACTAGCTCAATTGAAAAATATATATGTATATATGTATATATGTATATATATATCTGTGTGTGTGTGTGTGTGTGTGTGTAAGTATGTTGTATATATATGTATATATAATATATATGTATATATACATATACATATGTATATGTATATATACATATACATATGTATATATATATGTACATGTATATATACATATACATATGTATATATATATATATACATATACATATATATATATACACATATATACATATACATATATACATATACATATATATAATATATATCTATATATATATATATATATATATATATATAGATATATCTACATATATAGATATCTATATATCTATCTATATATGTATGTATATATATATATATATATATATATATATATATACATATATATACATATATAGATATCTATATATTCTATATATATATATATATATATATATATATATATATATATCTATATTATATAATATATATATATATATAATATATATATATATATATATATATATATATATATATATATATATATATATATATATATATATATATATATATATATATATACTATAACTAATTAACGTTGCATTAGTGATAGCCATAAAATAATGATGACTATCTGTCAAAACAATCTAACATCCAGTTGTTGCATGTACACCATTGATGTCATTGAAAAACTATAAATGATGGATAGTCATCATAAAATTTTGATGGGCTCTCTATCAGATGCACAACATCGATGTCATTAAAAAATATAAATGACGTATATCTGTCGTAGACTTCCGATAGATATCCGTTGCACTAACAGCATATTCATCAGCACACAAATTACAAACCACGGTAACCTGTCAGACAATTCTAACGAGTCCTCATCATTTTTTATTTTTTTTGTGATGGATAGGCATCACAATTGGGACAGTCACAAAAATGTTTGATGTGAAGTTCATTTCATTGGTACCCACTTCTGCAATGACCAATGTCATCATAATTATGACACCAATCAAAACCATTGGTTTTTCCGATTACAAAAACTGGGACATCAGGTGGTGTTGTTATATCAACGGTTAACCATCCCAATTCAGAGGACCTAACATTAGAAAAAGGTCTCAAATGTACTAGTGTCTATTTTCTCACTATCTTTCATCTTTACTTCTCCTTTCTCTTTTTCTGCTTCCTTTTTCTTTTTCTTCTTCTTTCTTTTCTTCTTCTTTTTCTATCTCTATTCTTTTTCTTCTTCTTTTGTAACTTGGGTGAATTATCACCACATAGAATTTCAGCTTCTTGTGTGCTCACAAAGCTTCTTCAAACTTGTCCAAGTCTTTATCTATGGCTGTCATGGCTATCTCTACATTATCAATGATGATAGTGTTATCTTTTGGTGTCTCTATCATGGGCACAGACTTTTCTACCTCTGTAGGATTTCAAGTGTAGGTGCTAAATCCTGAGGACCTATAAATGGTACATTTGTGGTCTCTAACTCATTGGATACCTTTGTGGGTACTTGAGTTGTGAGCATAGTAGGTAGGTACATGTGTTTGTTCATGAAAACTATCTCAAAGGCTTTTTTCAATTTCCTTTGCAACTAGTTCATAATTCTTTTCTATTATATGAAAAGTTATTGACTTAGTTATAAGATGTGGCTTCACCAGATCTAATAATAAGGTCTTCTCCTCTAGAGAACATACTAGTAGACTCTCATCTAAGATCTTCTCTCTTATTCTTAGATCTTCCTCCAATTTCTTGTCTCTACATGAAGTCTAAAATGTTCCAAACATTGTTTAGAATCATAGTCTTCAATTCTAGCACTGTCTTCTTAAACTTAAGCATATGCTTGATAACCATGCAATGAATCTTTGACTTATCTATTTCATGGTACTTATCATAAAATTTTCCTATTTGATCAATCCTTCCTTCCTTAATTATCCTTGAACTTAGCACTTTTAGACTAGGTCTAAAACTTACTTGTTGAGTGCTTGAGTACTCTTTCTTTGGCTCCCTTTTAGTGTGCGAGGATGGATGACTAGTTCATGTGTCTTTTTTCCTCTTTTCCATTTTCTTATACTCCAAAGGAGCAGTAAGATCAATTGTTTCTTTGGGTGCAGGAGGGGTATTATCTGTTTTACCTTTTGGATCATTAGACTCTTCCTCTATTGAAGAAGTACTCTCAATTCCCAAAGCAATATTTTCTTGTCTTGCTTTGTCTAGGTCTACTTCAGTTACTCCATGAATTTTCAATATCTTAGAAGTAACCTTGGCTACTTTTCTTTTAGTTGTTGTGTTGTTTAAAGCTGCATCAACTTCTCTTGTTTTCTCTCATAAGTCCCTCATCTTGGCTCATTAGGGTCCTTAGGTGCTGATAATAGTCACTTGAGCATATGCCTCTAGGATTGGCTCCTCAACCTCATATCCAAGTAGATGAATCCACCTTTTCCTTGGTTCCATGGCTTCCATACATGTATCCAATCTCCACCATAAAGTAAAAGTTATCCTTGTATTTTTCAAACTATTTTCTTAGGTATCCTGCACCTCATATGCATTCTTACCCTTAATGTCTTCAATTATAACTCCATATAATCCTTAAGTGTACTCTCAGTAGATGCCTTGAAGGATATTGGTGGCATAGTAGGTATAGTCTTGTCTGAATATAAATCTGACACATTTCCAAGAATGTGGAAGTACATGTATATGATCAAAGATCCAAATCTGAATATTTTTGTCTTGTCATGCTTAATGGCTTTAATGTTGTCTATCAGTTGTGTGCACAAGATCTCACACAAATTAAACTCTCCATTTTCTCCCGCAAGTCTTATTACTACAAGAATTGTGGTCATTGATAGACTATTCACTCTACTGGTGTGCTGAAACCTATACCCCATGGATATCAATTTGACGTCTTTCTCCTCTATAGGCTCAATGGTCATTCTACACCTATCACTTCTTGACTTGCATGTTTTCTCAACAAGTTTTCTCATATCCTTTCTTGCTAGAAGAACAAAGCCTTTCTAGAGAGACCTATCATCTCATGAATTAGGTCTCATGTAATCCTTACTGGAACTTCTCCTATCTTGAATAGGTCATCATGAATTCTTCAAAGAAAGATCTTTATCCACTTGGACTCATAAAACTCATATGTCATAGCATATTAAACTATGGGATGGTTCTCTAACTATGCAAACTCATCAAGGAAGGTTTTTCCTAGTTTCATCATGGTCTCAATATGTGCTCTAATTCTATCAAGACCTAATGGCTCCTTCTTACAGTATATGTATGCACGGATGTCTTCAACATGCATAACACCCATAGGGGTTCAGGAGAATGCCCTTTCTAGGTCATCCAATGTAGATTTGAATGGGTGCCTCTTAAATACATATATTTTCTTCTCCACAACATCAAATATAATAGGAGTAGCCATCACTTATTTGTATATTTCTTTCCTAATGGTTTCCAATAACTTCTAAATCGGTGCGATAGATTAGGGCTTCCGCAACTGATCAAACACACTGCTTCACTGGTGAATCAATCTGCAATCCTTCTCAATCAACTGCTAGGGCTTCTATGCTCTTCAATCACTCTGAACTTGAATGCAATGAGTGATCTACAAGCTTCTATGTACTTTAAAGTAAAAATTCCACCATTAATGCTTGCTGTGTAAACCATACTTTTATTTAAAATCTCCAACTTTTATTCTTCTATCAATCAGCTAATGCACTTTTTCACACAACCTCTATTATTCTCCAAAAGGTTAAATCCAAAGGCACATACTAAGAGGGTGAGTATACCGGCCACGCAAGGGTTTAGAGCTAAACTAGCTCCCCCTATGACCTTGAGGGCCATTTATCCAGATGTAGAGAGTGTATCCACTATGGATGCATCCAATACATGCTCATCAACTTTATCCTTCTTCACCTCTGACCATATCATGCCCACATCTTCCGAGTCTTTAACAAACTTGACTTCTCCTTTGGTATCCAATATTGATTATTCTGGCTTTTTAGGGCTTTCTTGACTCTGTGTTCTTGATCTACAAAACTTAGAGATGTGTCCAACCTTGTTACAAGAGTGAAAAATAACTAGAGGCCTTATATTCCTCGGCACATTGACACGGGTTACCATTTTACACTATCTAACTGAGTCTTGTTCTTTTGTCTTGTTTTACAATTCATAGCTTTATGACCAAATTTATTGCATGAATAACAGTAACCATTGAAATGTCTTACCTCTTCATAGTTCCTTGATAAGTGTCCATGTTTGTTACATTCATAACAAGTTCGGTCTACTGGCTTGCACTCATCTTTAGATGGTTCAATATTGTCTTTAGTCTGATTTCCTCTCTCCTTACCATTTGTGGTGTCTTCTAGTGCTTTCATCCTTGTTCGCATGTCATCAATTTGATTTTGTGCTTTATTGACTCCAATTTTGCTCGTATCTCCTTTAAGCTTCCAAGCATATAACTAAGATTCTATCAGATCCTTGCTTGTGTGTAATTTATCAATGTGATTCTTAGCTTCTTTCAATTTAGATTCCAAGTTCTCTTTGTTTTTTCTTAGCTCCAAGATTTCCATGTTTTCTTTCCTTAATTCTTCATTCAATTGAAGGTTCTCCTTGATTTTTTCTTCATAGACATCTCTATTGTTAGTTAACTTATCATCCAATTCTTCAATCTGATCTTCCAAAGATGTGTTCTCTTCATTTAGATTTTTGACCATTATCCCTAAATCACTAGTAGAACATTCTTTTAAATCTTTTCTTAGTCTTTTGATGACTTCTTGAGAATCATTGACTTTTTCTTTTAGTTCTTCAACTTCTTTTTCAGATCTATCCAAGTCTTCAAGAGAAGCTTTAAGAATTTTTTTCAAATGTTTCATTTCTATCTTGTGCATGATCTCCTCAAGTTGTTAAACTTCTTTGCTAATGACTAGATCTCTAATACCAATTGTTAGGAATGAGAACACTGAGATGGCGGGGGGTAGGGGGGGTTATTAGTGTTCACTATATTTAATCTTTTTACTTTATTCTTTAAACTTAACTTGAATGCTTAAGTACTGAAATGAACATTAACATAAACAAGATAGATGAACACAACACATAACACCAATATGCTTACGGGGAAACCCAAATAGGTAAAAACCCTGGTGGGAATTGAAACCCACTAATAATCTGTACTAGTGTCTTATGATCCTTGTTAGAAGATCCTTAACCCTGTTAGGAGTTGTCTTTACAATGATTTTAGTACAGTGACCTGGTCAAGGGTCAGACCCTGTTAGGAGTCTTTTACAATAATCCTCTTAGGGGTGGGGACACACTATCCTAGAGCTTACTACTCAAGTGGTGAAGGCTACAACCTCCAGATCTCAGATACACACTATATCTGCTAGATGAACTAGTGTTGTGACACTACTTCTCAGATCAGTTTCTATGATGCACTGATTCTTTGACCTCTTGCAAAGCTTTAATACATCTTATCAACTCTTCACACACTTCTACTCTACTTCTCTAAACTCTATATCAACTTCCATTCTTATTACAAATGGTGCATCTCATATTTATATGCGCTACTAAAATAATTAACTAGGTCAACCTTATAACCGATTACATACAATGCTTCCAATTGAATTGGCTTAAGAATGTTTACAAAAAAACATAATTACATGTCTAAAAATTAATTACGATAGGCACATAGCCTTTACAAAATAATATTATAGTCGCTAATCAAATTACCGATAGTTAGGTGCATACTCTATTCTATTCTAGCATTCACTGTCTCTGTAACTTCAACTGTCTGTATCTTTTTCGTACTAAATATTCTGATCATGCACTCTTAGACTAAGCATGAATATACTCTTACCATCTTATCTTCTAGGGTGCATACCATAACTCAGTCATACACATGTGCACTAATGCTCTCATCTACCGGTGCTATGTTAACTATCCAGTCTTCTATACTTAGCCAATATTTGATCTTCTTATCATGTGCACTAACTCCAAAACACTATATGACTTTGTTGCCATAATGAAAACACTATATTAAGTCATATACAATAGTATAGTCAACTTTCCAACACATCCATACTCGGTTAACAAAGAAATGTGTCCGTGAACACAAGCTTGGTTAATACTATTTCTCAGTATACACTATACTGGCTTGGTGTATACTGAAGTGCTTCATTAACGACCACATTGTCTTGTACAATTTTCTTCATCCTTCATAATATATTAATGCAACATAATCAAGTCAATAATATGAAGTCATAGACTCATCAATAAGTTACCCAAAGTATTCCTTATCCTCATCTATTATATCCATCTTCCTCTAAGTACATATCTCAGTTCTTCATCTCTTCTCTCCTCTTTACAGATATTTAAATATGTGTAACTAAAATGATAAGTACTATCAAAACTAGTTGACATCAATGAAAAAATAATGGCTGATTCAATTATCTTACATATCATTTCAGTACTCGGTGATCTCTAATCATTGATCTTAAAGTCATTTAGGTGTTCAATTAGTTGTAGTTCATCACCTTTTCTTCTTTAGGAGAAATAATAGAAGGAACCAAAATAGGTTGAGAGATAGAATTTACATAACATTTATAGAATATAGGAGGTGGAATGGATGCATAAATAAGAAATGTACTGTAATACCCCAAAATTGGCACCTTAAAATTTTAATCAATTTTGGTGCATTTCTTCAAATTTCTACATCATCGAAGTCCTATTGTACTAGGCAATTCTATCTCCTAATTGACTTTATTTGATTTGGTGTCAAATGTAAAAAACTCTAAATTTGCATTAATCAAACACTATATTTAATTCCTAAATATTAAACTTTTATTGGCTAAATAACCCCTATGATTAATTAATTTAATTAAAAAGTCCTAGTGCTTTGGTCAAATTAATTCCACCCCCTTTAGCTAATACACATCAAGGGAATTAAATATTATTTCATTATTTGAATGGATTATCCCCACTTGAATTTAATTATTTAAAATAATGTGAAAAGCCACCCATGTGGCTATAATGCATTTTATTAATTAAATAATTCTTCCAATTTGTCTCACCTTCCTCCATGGAGATGAAGAGTCAGTCGTTTCTTTCCAAGAAACTCTTCGTTCTTCACCTGGGCTCTTCTATATTATGAACCCTTCTTTCCTCATTTGAGAAGGCAATTTTAGAGTACCAAAATTATAGCGAATTGTTACCTCAATTTTCTCATGCTTTCAAGCTTTTCATTTCATATTTAGAATAATTTCCATTTCTAGTATAATTGCATTCTCATCTTTAATATAGCTTACTTATTAAGTTCTTAGTTTAAATCTCATTGCATCTTTCAATCTTTTTAGATTAAAATTTCATTCTCATATCTCTTTCAAGTTTGTAGCTTTATTGCACTCTCATTTCTAGCTTAATTAATTGCAATTCAATCTTCTTATGCATTTAAAAAATCATCCATTTTAGAGTTGGTCTAATGGTTGTTGGGCTCTCGTTCTAAGAGTAAATTCAAAAACCCACCTAAATAGGAGGCAACAGGTCGCTTCATTTATATTTGTGAAATGAGTAATTCATACTCATCTTCATAATTTGGCTTATGAGTAATGACTATGTTGAGTCTATGGCTGAATTAGAGGTCAACATTCAGACATAAACATGTACGAGGTGTAGAAAGAAGTCTAGATCTATGAAAAAGAGATGGAACTATAGGAGAGGAATTGATAAGCTCACAAATTTCATGGATTTTTAATTCTTGATAGGATAGGAATAAATTATCTTTGTGAGGTTGAAATAGATATTGCATGAAAGGCCAAAATAAGTCAAGGTCAAAGTTCCCTAGAACATTGTTAAAGGTATATAGAGACTATGATTAATCATGATAATTTAACCATCATGGTGAAATTGAAAATACTTATGGATAAGGAAAGACTACGACTTCCATGGAGGTGAGTTAAGGAAGAAAAAGTCTAACTTGAAATTGATTATAAGTTGCGATGAAAAAAAAGCTGACATGTATAATTTTACCACCAACTTCTACAAGAAAATTAATGGAACTATTGGAGAGATAAGTGAAACAATTAAAAGTTTTGATTGTCACATCATATTTATCATTAAGATATTGTTGTATTTGTCTAGTGTGAAGATGATCTTCAGTTATAACATTTACCATGCAAATAGGATCAATAAGGAAACCCCAAGAAAGAATATAAATTAAATTGACCATTAACATTTGAAATAATATAAAGAAGACCATTATGTGATTTTATAGTCTCTTTAGGATCAAATTTCATGCAAAGATTGGGTTCAAGTTTGGGTTTAAGTTTAATTTCAAATTGAACAATAAAGTTGACAACATTATTGGCATATACTATATTAGTTTCTGGATTCGATTATGTAGAGATTTTTAACCATCAACATTTTAGATCATACTACATGATCCATCATCAGGATGCTAGAGAGAAAGAAGAATAAAAAATGGGAGATTACAGATCTAGAAGACAATAAAAGGAGGAAGAAGGGAAGAGGAGAGAGAAAAGAGAGGTACAAAAACTACAAAAATATAAAAATACATAAAAAGGCTAAGTAAAAAGAAGAAGACCTATCAAATCAAGTAAATAAGGGAGAAGTAAAAATGAGAAACAAAAAAGCATAAACCCACCATAAAAAGAAAGCATAAAGGGATATCTAATAAATCAAAGGATAAAAGAATAATAAATAAGAAAAATA
>BSBK01013943.1:30000-56577 GCA_027943335.1 Chamaecyparis obtusa | reverse complement strand
AGTTGAAACATAGTAACTTCTGGGTGTCAAGCACTATTGATATTGCATTTTTTTTAATCTATCCCTACTTTGGGACATTAAACATATACCTTGAAAAATAGGATCATGGAGGAGCATGGTTTCTAAAAGATAGTGATATTCAAAGATTGAAAGGATGGTACTATAGCATGACAAAGATTCAAGGTACAATCAGGGCTATGAAGCCAAAGACAGATCCATGAATATGCCATGATCAACCACAGAAAAGTATAGATGTTGTTGTTGATAATAGGACAAGAGTTACCTTGGGGTCATTCAAATAATATAGATTTTGAGAAAATTTGTCATGAGACAAGTGAATAGAAAAAATGACCAAATACAGAACACCAAAGCCAAGTAGAGGATTTAAGAAGCATTAAATCCATATATCACTATCTGAAAAAGTTTAGCAAATTTTATATAATGGAAAATCCAAGGTTCTTGTGGGACATGGATTAGATTGTGACTTGCAATGCTTGGGAATGGAATACCCTACCCATCGTCCCAGGGACACTGCTAAGTACATTCCACTTCTAAAGACTAATAAAAAAATAAATTCTCTCAAATGTATCGATCAATCATTTTTAGGGTATAGGATTTTGAAAGGTAGTCATGACCCATATGAAGATCATGTGGTGGCAATTCATATTTACAAGATGAGAAATCAAGAGCATTCCTAGTATGCCTTCCTCAATGCAACTAAATTTTTTTCCTTAGAATGTGGTGTATTCAAGGATGAAACAAAAAGACCTCTAAGATAAAATGAGCCCTAAAGCTCTACTCCATTTTTCACAATCTGAATTTTTCTTCTTGGTGAAATTTAGTCTATTTTCATTGGAAATCTACATGTATGAAAACTAATTGAGAAGAATGAAAATCATTGAGATTGAGCATACCATTGTTGAAGAAAAGAATAGATTACCAATATTTTAGGAAAAGAGCTCACTGAAGTTTTCCCAATACTGTTATATGCACAAAAATGGTATAATGAAATGGAGAAATACTGTTACTATAAAATCTATGAGAAATTCCAAGATTTCAAAAAACATGCCTCAAAATACAAGTTTTGTAGCAAAGAGCATGAATAAACATAGTGGTACTCATTAAAAATGAATTCATGACTGTCCAAAGGTAAGGACATTGTTCTAGCAACAAAATTAAAAGGTGTAAAACCATGGGTCCAAGAGCCCTTTCTTAATTACTTGCACATGAAAAAATCAAAGCTCAAGCATCAAAATATGTAGAGCTTGAGTGGAAATGTAAAATACATAGAGGAAAAATAGTTCTCCATTGTTTCTTCGAAAGGACTAAGCTTGAATGCATCATTCTTCCTTCTAGCAGAGATAAGAGAAATTGTACCTATATAAGAGCTCCAAAATTGTAAGAAAATTCACTAATATCTTCCAAAAACCTAGCTGGGGCGGTGCAACAAAGAGCATGCAAGCATAGAGTAAAATTAAAATGTCAAAATGGAGAGAGTTCTATATCTTTTCTTTTACCCTCAATGAGTGGGCAATAGCGTTAAGACATTATTTTTCCTTTGTTTTATTTTTTGCATCTCACCTAATCCCCCATGGGTTTTTGAGATCTTAAGCTTTTGTTAAGTGGTATGTTTATATCACTTAATAACTTTAGTGTGTGTATATATATAAGTTTGAATTATAAAATAATATTACTAAAATAGTAAAATCTTAAATTATTTTAATAATATTTATTTATAATGTTGAAATATAGAAAAGATGTGTCTTTTGTTGAGTCAAAGGCAGATTGAAATCTTTATGAGTTTACCTAGTGTTGATGAGATCTTTGATTTGGTTCAAACCGCTTGGAAACATAAGAAGGGTATTTAGAGAGTTGTTTGTTAATGATGGAAAGAGGACAGATTTTAATTAGTAATGTATTAAACATTAAAAAAAAGATAACAATCAATATATTTAATATTTAAAAAATAAATAAATGATTGGCATTGTGTATTTATCATTCCATAGAATATCAATGATGATGTATATTCTAACAATGATCTTAGTGGAAGGGTTGAGTTGATACAGGAAATAGTTACACATGGGAATTGCGAAAAGGGATATCTTCCTCCTTACATTCAGCCTATCAAATTTGGAGAGTTACACCCCAGTCTTAAAATTTGTATATGTGAGAAGAATAATGCAATATTTTGACCCCTACAAACTATTCCCTTAAAAAGGGAAGAAATCTTTGTATATAAGGGTATTCCCTCTGGTAATGCAAACGAGTGTTTCCAAATGTAATAAGGGGGAATGCCCCCTTAAATCTGATTATGTATCCTTCTGGACCTTGGTCCCATCATTACGTCATTCTCCCTATCATAAATCATCAAGTGAAGCCCCTAAAATTATATGGCTAGCATCATTCTCTACAAGAACTAACTTAATAGATTTATCCGATAGTTATCTCGACCAGATACCTAAAATGAGGAGGCAACCAGCTGCCCATAGAATTGTAGGGCTGAATGAACAATGTCAAAAAATGACTAACTACTGAATATCCTATCGGAAGCGACCGGGAAAGGCTGGCAATTTTCTTAACCCCATTCTTTCCTTCCAGCACCCACACTGAATGAGGTTTTACATTTCATCTACTTATTAATAAAATTATTTGGCCTAGGCCTTTTACCGATAAAAAAAATATATTTAAAAGAAATTATTATAATCTAAATTTTCTATTAATTTTATTTTTTTAATTTATTTTCAAATGATATTCTATAGGATAATATCCTTTGGTAGAGTATCTTGGTCTTTCTCATCAAGAAAACCCTGAGTTAAGTTTGATATTACTATAGGATTCAACTTGTAGTTTTTGAGTAAAACTCATTTACCCTGTTTCATTCATTTGACTTCATAACAAGATTTTTATCAACAAGAGAGCACACATAGAATAGCAAGATCCTAGTTCATGTATTTTGACACCACCCCTTTCAAACACATGTTCTAAGCATAAAAGTGAATACATTCTATGAATAAAATTTAATAAAGATAATTTCATGTTCAAGGTTTAGCAAAGATCCTAGTTGAGGGATTTTGATACTGCCAAGCTTTCAAAGACAAACACAAGTTTTAAGATCATGTTCAAGATTTAGATCAATCCATCCAATTTGCAAGTGCTAAAATAAATTAGATTGTCATGAAAATGAACTTGAATAGTATATTATATTTTTTTAATACATTTGTTGTCCAATGATTTTTCTACAAAAAAATTTCATATCTAAAACTAAATATTATTTATTTATTTCAATATATTTTCAAATTCTTTTTCATTAAATAATTTGTAAGAGTGAATAATTATTTTAACTAATTTTTTATCATAGATTTTATTGAAAAAATAAGATTTGGTTTTCCTCTTCAAACATCTATATAAAACTGTTTGATTTATTAAAATTTAATGTATATGTTAAAATTAGTGCAAGATAATATTACTCTTATTGTTCAAAATTTAAATATATTTTTATTTACAAAATACAATTAAAAGAATTAACATATCAAGATTGGTATTACTTCAAAGATATTTTTTTATTGTATTTATACTTGTTATAATAAAAAAATTATACTATCTGACACATAAAGTTGATCAAACAATTAAACTATTATACTATTATACTATTTCTAAATATACATATGTTTACTCTCATCATATAGAAGATGCGTTCAAACTTTAAGAGCATGCATGAATGGAAAATGGAGTAAAATCCCTTAAATACTTCTCCTACATAGGCAAAATTGAGACATTAATAATTCATTAAAATGATGAGTAATAAAAGTTAAAGAATGTAAATGTTAACTATTTTTATAAAATGGGTGAAGGCCTTGAGACTACAGTTAGAGGTAATGTCTTCCACGCAATAGTTTTTTTTGGTGCACCAAGCAACTTGGGCATCCAAATAGGCTTCTTTGGTATGGTCCCATGAGGGGGTCTTAAGCTCTTTGGATTATGATCAAATTTGAAAGAAAAAAGAATAGAGGAGTAATAGTCATTTATTTAGTCATTTTTATTTGTCTGGCCAATTATTTAGTTGTGATTTTACTCAATGACCTAATTAGTCATTTATTTAGTCATTTATACTTGTGAATTATAAAAAATTAGTAGAATTTGATCATTTTTAGTCATGTGACTAAAATTTTTAGGCACGTGACTAAAAGTTTTAGTCAATAGTCATTTATTTGCCAAATTCTACTAGTGCAATGATGGGCCCTCTATTCAACCTTATACATCTAACAAATAAAGAAAATACACCATAATTTTGCTATTGCTACAATGCATACAATATAATAACTCCAAAAAAAAACTACACTTTATGTATATGATACATATTTTGCCCCACTTCTCAATGTTTTAGATATTACTACTAAAACAATAAAAAGTCAAAAAAAATTGTATGTATTTAAAATATAGTAATCAAACACCAATCTAAATTTACACAAAAGGTATATTGAATGCAAATATTTTTATACCTCAATCGATTGCCTCACATGCATTGTCTATGTTTGAATGAGATCATCCAAAAGCACATCAAGATAACCACCTCTGAAAGTAAACTCCCTAAAAATTCTCGTCTTTGACTTGTGACAACCACATCTACATCAAAATACAAGCAATGAAATTGTTAAATGTTTTAATTTTATAAATGTCCCTCTATAAATCATAGATGCCTTCCTTTTTCAATGTTAAATTTTAAATACTACTTCAATGCATATACCAACTTTAGCCCTCTATATAAACAACTTTAGTGCAACAATAAAATGAAGTAGTGAGACTCACAATGTCTTATCAAATAATTATGAATTGTTATTAAACCTACGATGGCATTTCAAAAGAATATTGAAGAATGTTTTTAATGGCAACTTGAAGTCCCAATGATACAATTTAGGTATTAAAATTACAATAGATAGGAACCTTAAAAAATTCACTATGTGTGCATAATAGGATTACACCATATAAATCACTTAGATATAAATATTTGACATCACCACCAACTCACATGTATCATATAAATCTAAATTCAATTGTTGTAGCCTTCACACCACTCTCATGTCAGTATCTATCACCACACAACTGTAACATAGACAAGCTTAATAATTATGTGGTAGCACATCACCCTAGCAAAAAACAACTTTTATAACCTCAATGATCCTTACAGTGGACCTGTAACACCACAATATAAAAACCATAGTGCTAATAGAAAAATAACAACTAAAAGTAAACCACAACAAATTTTTTATTTATTTAAGAATCTATTATAGGTTACAATAACTGGTTTCCCTTAGGACAATCCACATCAATATCAATTAATACATCGTCAATGTACATCATGATCTTAATTATAATACAAAGATTGTTCCATTCTACAAAGAAGTACATCATAATGGATAACTATCTCAAATGTTTAGAACAATCAAATAAATATTCCAAGCTGCCTGCCAATAACAGATCGTTCCTTCACAAACTAGAATCTGCAAAACATTAAAACAAGCACAAAACAGACAACAGGGCTCAGCATGGATAAACATAAAGAAACCTCCGTGTGATACCTGTAATAGGGTTAGTACCCTAATGTACATATATCCAAGGTACCATAAAGCAGGTATATCATTTTAACATTCACATGGATAAAACATATCAGCATGAGTAAAATGAAAGTAAACTCGCAGTAAGAATTCAGAATGATGATGCACATATATACCGAGATGAATTATCACTGAAGAATCATGCTACTGCATCCGTGGTTATGCTCATGATATATCTTACAGTGAAAAGTAAACTATTTTACTCGTTCAGAAACATAGCAGCGCCGCAACTAACTGTTGTACTTGTTTAAAAATGTAACAACACCTTAGCCCCATACTCCATTCTTGATCACACAGATCATAGACATAGGGGAGGAAAATTATCTTTTTAATATGAATGCCCAACCCAGTTAATTTTAAGGATTATCACTTATTAACTGAACTGGTTTCCCAAATTCAGCCACCTCAATATGCGTTCATCAACTGAATTCTCAACCATCACATCATAACTGAATCATCCAGACATGTACATGTAAATAGAAATCAATCTATTATCCACATGATTCTACCATTCTAGTAATGGAACAGATCAGAGATATAAAACTATATCCACAATTCATTTCACATTTCTCAACTACCCAACTATCATAATAGCAGAGTAAAAGAAATTCAGATTACATTATATCCATGAATCAATAAAACAAATATTCCAAAGGAATCAACTTGAAATCAATGGGTTAGTATTAAGCATGTGCCACAAACACTAATTTCGATGGCCCTTAGGTTAATATCCCATGCACACAACACACTTAGCTAATGGACCACTTAAATTAGCCAAGTGGCCACCCTCTATACTAATCCACGTTTCATGTACCATTCTGTTGCAAATTGAACAGTAACAAAATGCAGAGATCTAAATTTTCAAATCATATTGGTTTCATAAAAGATGATTTTGTAACAAATTTCTCGCTCAGAGCTGACAACATCAGTTGCATAACAAGAACAGAAATATTATCCAACATTGCTCTGTTTTGATACACATTTTCTAATCATAACACACATACTGCATCTATGACATGATTTACTTTTAATAACAAAGATTATAACTACGTTTCAACAGAATTCCTTGTTATACTTTTTTTTAAAACTATTTCAAAACAACTGCCAAATCAAAAACCGAATTGAAACTCTGTAATGAAACTGAACTAAACTATTTCACAATTAAAAATACTCGAACAAATTTACTGATTTCATTTTGTATTCGTACTATCATAAATCTATCACTATTAGATGACTGTTTCCTTTAAATGCCTTCACAATACCAAAATTTGACACATTCACATTAACCCATAGCTCGTCCAAAATCAAAGAGTAAATGCAAGTCACAGTGACCCCCTTTTATACATCGACTGCAATTGCCCTACGACTCAATCATATATTCAACATTCAATCGACAATCTAACTGTTCCACATATAAAGTTTGCAATGCGAAAATGGAAACAAACTTACAGTAATAGCAAACGAACTAAACAACCGTTCTAACCTAAAATCGGCATATATATATGTATCGGCTGTCAGTAAAAGAATTTACTGCTGCAAAATGTACACATGAAAGAAAAAGACTCTCTAAATTAAATTGGCACTCGAACTAACAGGGATATCAACTTGCTGATTATTCACAGAATAATGGATATTTTACAAAAGCTCGAAATAAGGGTAAAACTCAAAAACCCCTAACCAACACAGTTTACAGAGATGAAATGCCCTTTTGATTTATAACATCAAGTACTCCCAGGTTCTCAGATTCGAACCCCATGAAAGTGTATAGAGAATGCATTTAAAAGAAAAGTCTAAGAACTCATATTCAAAAACATTACTTTATTCAAGTTTCTAGCATCATTCTAGGCAGAATTTTGTCTCAAAACATTTTTATACAAATTCATACTAAACTATTCCACATTGAACAAAACAGAGCATCAAATAAATAACAACACCGTATAAATAAAGAGGGTTAGAAATGCTGGCCCTGACCTTTTAAAGAAACCAGAGAGTCAAAACCCAATTCCAAGCTAAAACCCTTGACCAGCACGAGTCTAGCACCAAGCTTTTCAACAGTAGATTCAAACAGTAATAAAGTCTCACTGATAATACAACCAAGAAGAATAGACAAACGAGAACTCAAAGCCACCCATAAAATCCAGAGACCAAAAGCATAAAAAGAGCAAAGGAATCCATCGATTACTCAGTCTAGCCGAGATAAGAGCTGAGAAATGCATCCTTGCTAACCAACAAATCAACGATAGGAAAAATGCCCAACTCAATCCTGTTGTTCACACCAAAATAATGGCGGCAAAATCTCCAACTGAAGTGAAGGGAGAAAAAATGCAATAAAACCTCTATAACAACCGTAACTGAAACCAGCACCTGGCGGATTGAGAGCCAAGTGAAGTGCTTGCACTTTCACTGACTTCATTAATGCGCGGTACAGGCACATGTTAACAATTAATCTCCACTAACCAAATGTCATATTGGAGATAACCACAACATAATGTCAATGCTCATAAAGTAAGCAGAATAAAGCCAAGTTCCAAACAATAACATTTTCGCATTGCAATAACACATTCGCATTTCACTGTTTAAATAATATGTGATTTCAAAAATATTCTTCTTACTATATATACGAACATATGTATGAATCAACATTCACACATGTTTATATATATATATATATATATATATATATATATATATATATATATATATAGCTATATATATTTATATGTGAAATAGATATCTTAAAAGAACTTTCATCATAAAAAATGGGTAACATTCCATTTAATCCGTAATAGAATGATATTGTGTTTGATATCCAATGATAAAATAAAATTAAGATCCAAATACACACATGTTTATACATATGTGTTTATATCTTCAATTAACACATATGTATACACATGTGAGTTTTACGAACATCACTGTGAAATTCATGATCACATTATAAATATATTTGTAAAAGTATCCAAAATTGAATTCACTATCATGTGAATCTTTATCAACCACAAATGAGATCATCCAAAACTGATTTTTTTTTTTGCAATCATTGGCTAAAACTGGAAATTCTGCAAATACCATCCTGTAGCAAAATTTCTTGCAAACATCATAGACATCAAAGACCTGTAACAGATCTGAGATCAAATCATACATTCTGATCCAACAACACAACTAGATCTGATCAACTGAAAATCCCAAGTACAAACAAACTGAAGTACAAAAGCAGAGTTCATAATAAATATATCTCACAAACCCAAAACTAATCTGTCTGATCACAAACAGAACAACATTCAGAGTTTTAACATATCACAACCACAGAGCTAGTGTCCAATGCATCAAACAAAAGCAAACTAGGAAAAACAGAAAAGAGTAAGGTCAGGCATGACAGGACCCATATTTGATTGACAAGTGTACCCAAAAAAACATTTATCTCATACCATATGAAAGAACATAAGAGATATTCAATCAATTAAAAATAAGATGAGATTGCATTCATCTTCATTAGATTTTAAAGTCATAAGTTTCCCATAAAACTACCAAAACGTCCTTGTGAGAACATAAGCTCTAAGTAACTAGTAATTCATTTTATTCAACTATTAACCTAAAATGACTGTAATTAATGTAAAATGCCAATACCACTACATGGTACTTGTTTAATTTGAATAAAATAATCAAATTAAAATACATAATCCTTAATAAACAAACAAAGATCTATCTTCTTTCTCAAAGCTTCACTTCACTCCTTCACTATTAGTCATATTATTAATTCTCAAATGTGTCTCTCACCATTAACAATTATTCTTCTAGATAATAATGCATTTAAAGGAGTGTTGGTGAATTCTACTTTCATAAAATTTACCAAGAAACGCTCCTTTTCTTCAACAATACAAAAATAAATCCAAAATTGAAACCTCACTTACTTCACATGACATACAATTAGATACCTAGGAAAACCATTTAAGCTTGACCCATTATACTAGACCCATAAATAAAACACTTCACTTATCAATCCCTCTCTCCATACTAATTCAATGAGATTGTCCTTATAATTTCTTCAAGAGATGTTTGATTGGGTACTATTGTTTCTACTCACTCCGATGGACATGTTTACTTTCTTTCACATCATCACTGCAATCCATCATATTACTTGTGTCTCCAGCTTCACCACATGAATGTCCAGGCCGGAGGCAACCAGGCCTGAAATGACGAATGGCTAACCTTCGGGCCACATGAAGGAAAGGCATGAAATGACACATTCCGGCCGACGGGACGCCTGCAGCCGCTATCCTTGCTCTGCTCGCTCTGAACGCTCATTTATATCCACACAACTATCGACGTATATTCATACAATTAAGGCATGCAGTCAAAATCTCTCGACGTATATCCACACAACTATCGATGTATATTCATAGAATTAAGGCACGCGGTCAAAATCCACACAACTATCGACGTATATTCATAGAATTAAGGCACGCGGTCAAAATCCATAAGAAAGGTAGGTCAGAGTGTCTTAGGGGAGGTCAGAGTCTCTTATAGGGTTGGGCCAATGCTAAGTATATTTTTGCTAGTTTTTATCAAGGTTTTTTCCAAAATGATATTCTAGAAAAGAAAAAATGTAATATCTTGAATAGAATTATATGTAAATATTAATTATTTGTAGAAATAAATTAATAATATTTATATAAAATTGATTATTATTGTGAAGGTTAATTTTTTATTAAAAAATTAAAAGTTAAATTTTTTTTTTAATTAGTCACAGTTCTTATGTAAACAAACTATCTATTTTAATATTTACATTTTTGTTTTTAAGTTTATCAAACAATCACATCTAAAATTTTGGGGTGTCAACATCACATACAACTTTACCTATCATTTTTTTTTTCTTTATTTTTTTTTTTGGGGGGGGGGCGGGTTAGTTAGGCTTTTCTTTGATAGGTAGTTATTTCTTTTGAGTGTTAGTTGGTCTCCAACTATGCTTCAAATTATGTCAAAATCCCATATCTTTTCAAAACTCTATTTACCAAATATATACCACAAATAAAAATTTAATAATTATTTTCTTAATTTTAACTTCAAGGTAAAGATATTTGTATAGGGAAAGTGCTAATTTTTTCTGTCTAAAATATATAGAGAAAGTTTTTTTTTTTTAAAAGTCCCCCTTGGTAAGATATGTGTGTTAGCATTTGACATATTTGAGGTATAACCCCTTGTCCCCATGTAGCTGCTTATGGACATTTTTTTCTTAAATTTAAGCAGCTAGAGTGTTCCCATGAAACTTTTAAGTTTGGAGGAAAGGATAAATTGGAATCTTTTCCTACAATAATGAGGATTAGTTGCTTAAAATCTCAAAATAAACTTTGAAAAAAAATAGGGGGCTGAAAATAAATAGCCACTTATGAAAAAATGACAAATGTCTTGACCTCTTTTCTTCCTCTTCTTTTTATTTACCTAAATTTTCTCTTCTAAATTTTATTTGCAACAAATATTATGCAAACTTCATTTGAAATTTCATTTAGCAGTGGTGCTTAAAAATAAGTAGCAAATTTTGCTTCCATGAGGCTGCCAAGTCCACAAATTAGGGGTGAGGGACCAATAGTCGTGAGGGTTAACTTTGTCAACATGTAGCCATTACGTGGAATATCATAAAATCTTTTTTTTTTTTAGAAATGTAAAATGGACACTTAACTACCTACAACTAAGGTTTAAAGGTGTGAATCATCACACAACTCGTTAAAATAGAACACCTAGTGAAACATGTCCAAAAAATGACTTTTTAAAGATATGACCAAAGAGTTTTGTGCACTTGTTCTTGCTTAGAAAGTGACGGGAAATGTGGCTCTTGATATGGAGGGATATATTCTTGAAAGAAGGTAAAGGGTATGATTGGGTTATCATTAGATACTTAGGATATGGTACCTTGGTCAATTGTTGGACAAAGATGAATATCTTGATCTGGATCTTCATTAAGAATTTCTTATTCATCTTTTGGATTATCCTCTTGACATGGAGGCACTTCCAAGGATGAGGTAGGATTTTGGATCTGGGTGAGAGATGTTTTAAGGGATGATGAAGGATCATTTAGAATAGCTTTGATAGGTGTTGAAGCAAACAAAAGCTTGGGGTCCATGTTCTTTGATCTATGGAAAAGACTTGCAGAAATATGTAAGTTAGCTTGGATTTCTTTTAAAGGTCCCCCTTGAGGGTAGACATAGCCAACATGAAAAATATTAGGTTCTTTGTTCAATGGAGGACCTTTGGATAGATTAGATACTTTAGAAGGTGACTGGATGTTGGAAGAAGTAGAAGTTTCATGACAACCATTTCTAGATATAGGTTCATGATGTTGACCAAGCTTGAGAGTAGTATCTTCATTAGATGATTCATTAATATTTTCAATTTTAATTATGCCATCATCAATTAGAGATTGGATTTTATGCTTCAACTTTATGTAACTTGAAGTTGTATGCTCATTATTTCTATGATAGGCACAATAGGTACTCACAAATGAGATTCTACATGATGTGGCTTGAGGTAGAAAAATGAGATTTTTTTTCAAGAAGCTCTTCCAAAGTTGATTTGTAAGTTGTCCCAAAGGGGTGAATGATCTATCCAATGAAGTTGTAGAGATGTTAGATTCAAAATCATGGGGATTTGATTTTTTGTTTTCATAGGACTGATATAAAAGACTCTCAACTGAATGTGATGTAACATCCTCTTCAAGATCTTGATCATAGATTGGAGTATCATAAATCTGTTAAAAAGATTCTTGATCAAAAATTGGATTCTCTTTAGATTGTGAAGTAGGCTCTTGATCATAGATGAGATTGATGTGAGATCATGAAGTAGCATTTTTATTTGAGGAAGATGAAGATATGAATAAATCATAATCATAGAAGGAAGGACGAATTGATCTCAATGCGTACTTGTTGCATGATGTATCATTTTTTTCCTTTAAGTCTTGAATTTTAAATCTCAAAGATTCGATTTGTTTTGATATAGTTGCAATAAGAATCTCTTCTTCCTTGTTGCTAGGAGTGCAAGATTTAGCCCATTTATTTTTAGCCATTGTGAGATTGTCTTTATTCTTTCTCTCTTCAGAGTATCTACGATAACTTCTGGTTTGGATAGACCTCGAAGATTGATGTGATTGATATATGAGAGTGATAAGGTTTGAAGATCAAATCTAGGATGAGTAAGTGACTTTGTCTCGAAAGATGAATGGATGATGAGATTGAGGTTTGATTCTTGATAAAGTTGATAATATTTGATGAAAAAATAGGTATGAGGTATCAGAGTTAACGCTAAGATTCCTAAGTAGGTGTCACTCATGACTCAAGTTTGGACAACATGATTAATGAAAGATTGATGTTAATTGGATGGAAGACGAGACAAGTTCTCTCATAGATTAGGATAAGGATAGACAAACCAAGTAGATGTGCTATTGAATCAAATGTATAAGTTCTTTGAAAGAGGTATACTGACCATGAGACTAATTAGGAGGTATTCACATAGGTTTTTAAATGGAAAATTAGGTCAAAATAAGCTCTCTAATCCCAAAAGTTCATAGAATCGTATGAAAAAATGCAGGATCATACAACATAGAAGGAGGTTCAAGAAAATAAACTAGTATTATTGTACAAAAAAGTTCTAGCAAGATCAAGGTGGGTAGTAACTCGTACAACAGAATGCTTAGCAATGATCAATGTGTAGGATAGGAGGATTTTGCCACTGAGTTTTGAGTTGTTTCGATCATTTTTTTGCAAGTTTTCAAGTTTTTCAGTTTCCCAGTGTTGTGTTGGTTTTCAATTATTTTTATTTTATTTTTCAAGTGATTAAATGATTAATAAGCACAAATAGACACACAGTATGCATGGGAATTTAAACAAAAGCTATCCTAAGGAAATTGGCGTAGGAAGAAAACCTTTTCTTGCAAACTTAGGTACATATCCAATAGCTAATAAGAATAAAGCCATTGGAGAACATGTAATAGATCTCTCAATGTTACATATTAGTCATCTCTAAACACTAATGGGGGCACGATATGACAAGTGACCTTGGGGGATGGTGCAGGAGCACCTAGGCTCACTCCCAATCATGTTTAACATTTTGGCTTGTATTGACCTTAGCCAAGTCAGTAGGTTTTCTTTTGACCTTAAAAGGTCTTGCTAGTGTGTTCCTAGGTGGATTAGATTAGGATCAATCCATCCTAGATGTTTAAGCTTTCTAGTGGATAGTGTTAGACTAGGCCTTAATGGGAAACTTAATGGGAAAATGGATGTAAAAGAGTCCAAAAGTCTTCTAGACTTAGCTTGGATTATAAATGCCTTAAAAGGATTAAGTGATGTTCCTACATCGTTTAAGAGGGATTAGTGATCATTAAAGGTAGTTAGGAAGCAATAATGAAAAGTTGCTATAACGTTGTCATGAAAACATTTGCATTTTTGGCAAATGTTGCATGTAACATCGACAACATTGATTCCTTTCGGAGTTAAGGGATGTAATGAATGCTTGGTGGCCTAAAAACTAAGAAAGGGCATATTTTAGTTCAGATATGATCCCATTTCCTGAGGCAGCTTGTAGAGAGAAGTTTTTGAGTTTGAATAGAGACAGTGTGTTCAGATTTGTAGTGACAGTTGACTGGTTTTGTGTATAAGAGTGAATATATGTATTGAAGAGAAAAACTTAGTGTTAGATCTATGTTGTGTGGATAGTTCTAAGAGTTTTTCATTCAATGACAAAGTTTTTTTGAGTTCCTTATGTTATTTTATTAAATCATTTTGTAAGTAGTATAGTTGCTAGTGTTCATAGAGTGGTTTTTGCACTAGTACATTTGACCTAGTTTTTCTACCAAAATTTTTGACCAAAAAATAAAAAGGTTTTGCTTGGTCAGATTATAGAAGGAAAACTTTATTTTTTTTAAATTTATGCCCGTGTTTTTCAAAATATCGACAAATCTCGTGGTGGTCGAAATTTTGACAAACACGAGCATATTAAAAAAAGAAGGGAATTTCATTTCTCATTTCATTATTCTCAGCCACCGAATCAGAAGGGCAGTGTGCCGCGCGAAGGAGATACCCAACTGTTTAATTTACTGGATACCTAATTAGCTGAAGGTTTCTCTTCTTAGACTTTTGCAAAATCTCCTCTGCTATAGACGCACAGGCACCTCAACTATTATACTATTTTCCTTTTTAAATCCTCAGTGCAAATGAGAGAAATAAGAACACCCAAAAATAAGAACATATATGTTGAAAACTCATATGTTCTCTCAATGAAAATGAGAGAACATATGAGTTTTATGAATTTCTATGTACATAGACCACGCATTTGAGGTTTTTCTAACCCGATTTCTTGATATTTCATAGATGCACTTGACAATGTATTTTTAGTACATTCTTCTTTGCTTTGCTATGTATTTAACAAGGGCTTCCTTAAATGTTCTTATTTTTGAGTGTTTAATATAATGAAGGGTTTGAGATCCTATGTCTATCTACGGGTTTATGCATAGGATTCCTTATATTGTTGAAAACCCTCAGTGCAAATGAGAGAAATAAGAACACCCAAAAATAAGAACATATATGTTGAAAACTCATATGTTCTCTCAGTGCAAATGAGAGAACATATGAGTTTTATGAATTTCTATGTACATAGACCACGTATTTGAGGTTTTTCATACCTGATTTCTTGATATTTCATAGATGCACTTGACATTGTCTTTGTAGTACATTCTTCTTTTCTTTGCTATGTATTGAACAAGGGCTTCCTTAAATGTTTTCATTTTCGGGTGTTTAATATAATGAAGGGTTTGAGATCCTGTGTCTATCTACGGGTTTATGCATAGGATTCCTTATATTGTTCCAAAGCTCCCATTTTGTCACGGGCTGGAAGGATGCTTGCAAAGGTTGTGGAATTTGGCTTTACACCTACCAGTTACATTTGTTTAAAAGTTTCCAGAGCCTTTTCCACAAGGGTATGTGCAAGATCATGAGGGGCAAAAAAGTGGCGATGTGAAAAATATTCACTTTTCACTTGTCCAAAGCTCATGAAAATGCTTGTTGACTTTTCAGTAGGCCTGGGTGTCAGTACACCTAGGAAAACCTGACACCAAAGCATAATCCTTATTGAGTACCTGAAAATATCAGGTACCTGATATTTTCAGGTACCCGAAACCTGTGGCATAAATCAAAACCCGCGAGTCATGTTTCTCATTTCTCTCATTGCTTTTGGTTTGTAAAACAGCTCCATATATCCGATACTTGATTTTTTTGGGTATCTAATTTCCGCAACAATGAATTCGACTCAACGATATATACGGTAAGTATATTCTTTGTATATGTTTATTATTTTATTTCATTTTGATGCTAAATGTAGTTTTTTTGGTTGAAATAGGGTTTTGTATTTATTTTTGTAATAATATATGAAATCAAATTGAAATTTAGATTTTTTTTTTATTTAATTAGGCATGGCTGACAATAATGAAGAAAATAACCCTCCCACACCAAATAACGATCCCCAAAATAATCCCCCGTCTCAAAACCCTTGATCTTTAGAAGATTTGATATAAGATAATTTGAACACAATACAAGGTTTCCAAAACACATATCAGAATATACCTACATTAGGTCCCATGCTTGCCACCCTAAATACTATTGCTGAAAACATTGACACACTCAAGCGACAACATAATGTTTCTCTGCATTGGCATGATGATATGCATGCCCAATTTGATGACGGGCTTGAACATGATGGGATTGCGGCCCTTAATATAACTAAGGAAGATATAGCCTCCTTTTTTGTGAATCCTAAAACCAGATTACAAGTTAACCCCAAAAATCCCAAATTATCAATAAAATGGTGCACAAATGAAGCAATGCGCACACACTTTTGGGATCACTGGTGGATGGTTTTTGATAAACCACCCCATAGAAATTTGGAGCTCCCTTTCTATTTCATTAAAAAATTGTATGTTGAGTTTGTGCTTGGTCACAATGTTAATTATTTTAGCATGAGGCCCAACATGGGCATAGGCGGAGGAGCTCCTCACACTAGGCCATTTGCCCAATGCAAAAAGGCCACTACCTTCGTCCACCCACTGATGTCGCACCCCCTCCTCTAGTGCAGCATCCTGATATCATTGCAAAGGCTACCTCACAGACTATCAGGGCCATTCATTTGCTAAGTGATCAGTTGATCACCCAGACCAGGTCAGTGTTGCCTGGTGTGGATGATGCTTGCGCATCGACATCTCATCAGAGTTCACATGTATACGAGCCCCATATTTGCATTATATGCAAGAATATGTGCCTCGAACCGCTTACTGATGGTGATACATATCAGTATGTTATTGATGAGGAGGATATAGGAGACGCAACTACAAAGACTGCAACACCTCATGGAGCATCTACATCTCATGAGAGTGCTTAGGAGGTGTACGTAGAGTCATGGACTCCTATTGATATGGTAAGAGTAAACATTATAAATAAATTTGTCACATGACTTATTTAATTTAAAAATAATTTATTTATTTAGATTAGTTTTAATGATTGCATGCACTTATGTATATATATTTTTTCCATTTATGTCCAATCGATGATAGAGGAGGAGTTGAGACAAGTGGATGACTCCGCACTTTCGTCCATTTCATTTGGCCTTGATGCCTATATGGTATATTATAAATTATGTACCCATTAGTTTTTTTTATATCATTTGGTGTACATGCTTAAATCTCTATCAAATAGAGCAATAAAATTCATACATTTACTAATATATTGTCATCTTATTGTACTCTTGCAAGCTACATGTGATGTCTATGGGGGGCACGAGGGGGTTCCTTCATCAGGTGTCGACAAAGGAAAGGTAATTAATTGTTTAAGATTAATTATGCATGCATATGTATGCCACTTATGTGTAGTAATAAATATTTTACTTGCACTTTATTGTATAGGGTGTGGCTCTTGGTGATGTCCCGACACGGGTTCAAGAGCCTAGGCTGACAGGCATCTCGATTCAGAGTGATAGCTCGATTGTACATAGACTTTTACAAGGGGTTATTTGTATTTTGTAACCAAGGTTGTTATGATGAAGTACATTTGTATATAATTGACAATCTTTTTACTCTCATAGGTTACTCCCAGTGTGAGGGAGATCCCATGAGAATCCTTCATATCTTTGTTGACCCAGCCCACTATTCTAGAGGAGGGATCAGTGGATGTAAGTTTTAATTTTAGTTCAATCAATTTGTAATTTTATTATGCTATCATCCAATTTTGTAGATCTATTACTCTATGTTGCACCACTCTACTAATCTCATTATTGCAAATATATATTTATAGGTCGGAGTTGATTATGGTGGCATTGTCCCTTCACTACCAAAGACTTATGTTAGGACACCTGATTGTGGTAGGCGACCGAGAGGCCAAGTGCAGATGTTTGTATTCAGTTATAATTTTAATTAAATTAGTGTTTGAATTATGAATTATACATACATACATACATGTGTGTGTGTGTGTGTGTGTGTGTGTGTACACACACACACACACACACACACACACACACATATACATATATACATATATATATCTATACATACATACATATATATATATATGTATATATGTATATATGTATATATATATATATACACACACATATATATATACATATATACATATACATATATACATATATACATTTACATATATACATATATACATATATATATATATATATATACATATATACATATATATATATATATAAATATATACATAAATACATATATACATATATACATGTATATATCTGTATATATGTATATATATGTGTGTATATATGTATATATATGTGTATATATGTATATATATGTGTGTATATATGTATATATATATATATACATATATATACATATACATATTGTAGACACGAAAAATTGGCAAAAGGCTTAAATCAATCAAAAAGTGCAATCAAATCATCAAAATAGCACGAAAAATCAATAAATGGAACAAAGGCAATTCAAATCAAAGGAAAATTCAATTAAATGATTAAATGATTAAATGAAGCTTGAAAAGGGGAAAAACACTACGAAATTGATTAAATTCAATTAATGACATAGTTGTTGAAAGCAAAAATCAAAATGAACCTCTTACCCTTCATGGCTAAATTTAATTACTTTAATTAATTAATAAATCATAATTTCCTTCAACAAAGCAAATTGGAGACAAAATGGACACAAATCACTCACTTTTGTTGAAATGGTCCAACCTTTTGAAACCATTTAAATGATTGTCCCCTCCTTGTCCCCCCATTTATGGACAAAGCAAAGCCAATTGACCTTACCCAAGCATAACCATGATCAACTCACTCTACCCCCTACCCTTGGGAAAATCCTATAAGTAGAAAGCATTTAGAGGCATAATGAATCCACTCCATATCTTTGAATTGCAGCAAAGCTCTTGCAATTTGCATCCACACCACTCACTTGTCAATTTTAATAGCTTAATTGCTTTGATCATAGTAGATTGTTCATCAAATAGAGCTAGAATTTGATTGAATAGATCTTAATTGTATATCATATAGCTTAATTCTCATCTTTAGAGTGTCATATAGCTGAGAGCCTCATTTACCACTTCATTTTAGAGATCCATGAGATGTTGATAGAGTAATTGTGCATTGATTAGATTAGTTCTCACTCTAATTCTTGTTGTTCTTAGTTAATCTTGTAATTTCATGAAGGTGAATAATATCATCACACAAATGGCACCCATCGTGGGGCTCTAAGCCTCATTCTATCATTTTCATCATCATGTGCATGTTTGTATTCTCCATTTTTCGTGTTTATTGTGCAGGAAACAGGTAAAATCATGCTTACAGGAGATTCACTTACGCCTACAGTTAGATCTTTGTCGCCTATAAGCTCTATAATCACGCCTTCTAGCTGGACACTTGCGCTTCTGTCGATAAAGCCTTCAGCCTTTGCAGATTATAATTATGCCTACAACACAGGGAGTATCGCTTATGTTTAACTGTTGTCGCTTAAATTGAGACTTTGCGTTGCCTTTAATATTTTTAGTCATGCGTACAAGAAATTCAGTCACGCGTACAAGCAATTTAGTCACGCGTTTAAGCAATTCAGTCACACGTTTAAGCAATTCAATCACGTGTTTAAGCAATTCAGTCACGCGTACAAGAATTTTGTTCACGCGTAAAAGAATTTCATTCACGCATACAAGCAATTTAGTCACGCGTAAAAGCATTTCATTCACATGTACAATAATTTTAGTCACACTTTTGCAAGAAAATTTGTTGCTTAGTAGCGTATTATGTCGCTTTTCATTTACTATTTTGCACAATTTAATCTTCTAGTCACGCTATCGATGAAACTGCCCGCGCCTGTGTAACTTTTGGTATCGCTTGAGCCCTTAACTGTGACGCTCGCTACTGATACTGTTTCGCCTGTACACAGTTTACTCATGCGTACTAGCTGGATTATGTCACCTGATGTCTCTGGCTGATTTTCACGTTGAAATTGATAAATCTCAAGGACTAATTTGCTGTTATGTTGTTTAAATAGTAAATGAACGAGCATCTGAAGGTGAAGAAGCCAGAAAATAGAGTCAATCAAGAAGATAAAGCCTTGACAAAAAGGATTAAGGAGGAGAATCAAGCACACAATAAGGTGGTTCTTGAGACAACATTGGACGAAGATACTAAGGTACATGCTCTGTCACAAAAAAGTGCTCAAAATTTATTTATTTATTTTTTTGCATGCAAAAAAGAAACAAAAAAGGACGTCCTATTAGAGTATACCTTGCTATCCTAAATGCTTACAAGCTGAAATATGTTTCTTTGAATTGAGAATTTAGTCCCTAAGTTTGTAAAATTTTCAAAGTATTTGAGTAAAAAGAATCAAGAGCATAATCAAATTGTAGTATTTCAAGCTTTTGATTTTGGTTTCCCCTCACTTTGTTTGTTTGTGCCGACTAACTTGTTGGTGGAGGGAACACACTTGCCAAGGTAAGAAAAATTGGAGAGAGAAGCAAGCAAAAACTACTACTTAAAAATGCCCCTAGCCTTTGCTAGCATTGGTTGAGGTATTTTTCATATCAAGCTTGCATCTTCCCTTAGCTTGTGGCATTGTCAAATTTCTAAACATCGATAATCATTAAAAGGAAAGAACCAAAAACACTTCAAATTATAAGAACCCCTTTGTCATGGGGTTGAAAAAGAATCATTGATTGTATGTGTTTGCTTTCCTCGCTTTAAAATGAACATGTTTAGAACTTAGTGGGCTCGCCTCCTGAGATTGCCTTAAAGGGCCGGTGAGAGGGACAGCCCAAAGTGGGATACACTTGCTTTTGCCGTGAGAATCTGACCCACTATAAAATGAAACGCATGTATCCTTAATGAGGTGCATGACAAAAGGATTTTAATTTCTCGAACTTCCTCTAGTAGTCCTCATGAATTGCGCAAAATTGTGCTTCGGTGCGTGTGGGAAGCCCCTTAACATACTTGGGGGATGGGAGATTTTAATCCATTTTGAATGAAATATTTACTAAATCCTGTTTAAAGTAGCAAAGCCACCTTGTAGAGCCATGTTTACAAGCCAAAATTGACTTTAGGTAGGTTGCTTGGAAGTTTTTATTGTGCTATACTTGTGGAAAACATTGGAGAACATACACATTAGAATGTTTTTTAGGGACATGATGACAAAGTGATGTGTCTGTTGTGCTTGTTTTTCTATTTTCAAACACGTAAAGTTCCAAAAATTGATCTTATACATTTTTAAAAATTCAAAACCTTACACCTTGGTCAGATAAGTGTCGCCTATGCACAAAACACACTTGCCTATTAGACATTTAGTCACACCTATGACTTTCTTAAACATGCTTATACACACTGAAGTCACGCTTAGAGCCATTTGAGACACACCTGGTTAAAACTGGAAACCCGCTTGGAAATAGTAAAGTGTCACCTAGGAACCTACAAAGGACTGCCTAACAACAAACTAGTGCACGCCTACAGGAGTTTTGGTCACGCCTATACTCAGGCCAGTAACACCTAGAAATAAAGAAGGGAAAATAGTGGACATTTCCCGAGGGTTTGGAAAAATTTAGAAATCATTTTTGGATACCCTTTTCAGAGATACTCTTTATCAGTGCAACAAATAGATCATATTCCTAAGAAACATTTATAATGATGAGTCTATTTGAGAAATGAATCAATCCTATTATGGAGCATAGTTATCAAAACCAAGACCAAGATCTCCATAGGAATCAAAGTGATGAGGTATCTGAAGATGACGTTGTTGAAGCATCCCAAAGTCCCATGTTTCTGGAAATAATGGAATTACTTTTGAATTGGGATAAAGAAACATATTTTCTAACTTTAGCTCAAGCAGGAGCTAAACTTCCTTATAATTATGACACATCAACCTTGAGAAAGAATGAGGAAAAACAAAGAGATACATCATATAAAAGGCCATCATTAATATCAAGCTATTCTTTTCAAAGTGATGAGGTGTCTGAAGATGATGTTGTGAGAGCATCCCAAGATCCCATGTTTATAGAAATAATGGAACAAATTTTGAACTGGGATAAAGAAGCATATTTCCTAACTTTAGCTCAATCAGGAGCTAAGCTTCCACATGGTTATGACACATCAACCTTGAGAAAGGATGAGGAAAAACAAAAAGATAGTTTATCTAAAGAGCCATCATTAAGATCAATTTGGCCTTTTCTTTATGATGATGGGCCATCCGTATCTTCATCCTCCTCACAAAAAGAAGCATTTAAGAGCAACAAAGTTATCTTGGATCAAAGGAAAATGCATAATCAACCTATTTGTGATCAAGATAATAAAGAGTATGGAGTGAAAAATACCGCTCTCAAGCAAGATAATAAACCTCCATATAGCAAGAGTAATCCTTTCATCCTTTGTCCATCTCCTAGTAAGGTTTCTCCCTAGATGACTTGTACACCTTTCATCCTTTGTCCATCTCCCGAACTTCTACCTAGCAAGGTTTCTCCCTGGATGACTTGTACGCCTTTCATCCTTCATCCATCTCATGAACCTCTATCTAGCAAAGATCCTCCCATAGCTAGTACTCCTTCCATCTTTTAGTCATCTCCCAAAGCTTCACAACTATCCAAAATTCCTCCATCAAAGAATGAGCCTAATGATGATACTTTTCCCATTGACTATGTCTACCCTCAAGGGCTACCTCTAAAAGAAACCCAAGCTAACTTACATCTCGTTGTAGACCTTTTCCATGCTTCAAAGATCTTGGACCCCAAGGCTTCATGTGCTTCAATGCCTATTATACCCATTCAAGAGGATCCTACATCATTCTTCCAAATATTCCCCATACATATCCAAACATCTACCTTATCTTTAGAAGTGGCTCCATGTCAAGAAGATAATCCAAAGAGAAAAGAAACAAATGTTGATAAAGATCAAGATCAAGATTATATACAATCTCCTCCCATATTTGATGAAGGTCCCATATCTATAGAACCTTGTGATGATCCCCTTACATCCTTTCATGGCTTCCAAGATGATATCCTTCCATTCCAAGAACAAAGTACCCTTCCAAGTTCCATATCTTCTCCACTTCCCAAGAAAGATCAAGATATCCCTTCCATAATTCCCAATGAGCATATTGAAAATCAAGAGCAAAATACCATCTCTACATCATTCGAAGATCCTTGTCAAGATCAAAGCATCCCATCATTTCCTTGTCATATTCCTCCATGTTCACCTCAAGAAACCATCATTCTTCCACATCCCTTGCATGATAATAAATCCACTCAAGCTTCAGTTGATCCTATCAAATGTGTTCCTATTAAAGATACTCATGAGCCTATTAGTATAAAGATAAATTTTAAAGATGAGAACCTTGGCAATGCAGCTCCTTCCAAAGATATTGATATCCCTTTCACACTGTATATCCCTCCATTCAAACGCAACCACATACCTCCACTATCCTCTAAATCCATTTTGGGTTCCTATGTCCCAAAACAAAAGTCTTCATTCCTTCCATCCATATTAGGTCCATATATTCCTCCATCCTCTATTCCTATCATCCCTAGCTATCCATTCACTTATCCTACCATGCATCAAGATCAACAAAGGCACACATACTTGAAGAATGTTCAAACACCAATCCATATGAACCCTTCATATTATTCCTATTCATCCACAATTCCTAGGTCTTTTGGAAGCAATTTTGATGTGCAACATAAAAATCATAAATCAAAGAATCCATATGTGCATAAAAATCATGATGTCCCATCTAATCGACATGTGAATGAAAAGAAAATTTAAATATCCAAAAGGCCACAAAGGTCCACAAAGCAAAAAGAAAAAAATAAAATGTGGGTTCCTAAATCCCTCATTGAAGAAGTGCATTCAAAAGCATCACAAAAGGAAGAAAAATCAAAGAATATAAGGATTCTCAAGTCACTTTTGAAGGACTTGCACACAAAAGAAGAATCAAAATTGACATATAAGCTTCCAAAGGCTTCCATTCCATCTCCTTCCTAACATCCTCCACTTTCCAAGTCTAATTTGGGTTCTCATATCCAAAAATCCACTACCTCAAAAGGACCCTTACCTCCTTCATCTATCATTCCTCCATCATTCCACCACTCTTCAAAGTGTGTGTCAAAGTTGATCTTGCCAACATTCCCATCTGCAACATACCTTCTTCTTATCCTCACATTCATTTTCCAATGCATACTTTCCATACTTCCATCCCTCTTATCAATATCTTTGAGCATCCTAGTCATACCCATGGTTTATTATAGCATATCTTTTAGAGGAGCATTGTCCAAAGATTTTGATGTTGGGAAAATATCAAAAAATACAAAAAAAAAAAAAAAAAAAAGAAAAAATGAAAAAAGAGAAAAAGTGCCTTGGTGAAAACCTAGCAATAGGCACCTTGGTAGCAAAAGTAAAGAGAAATAAATCTGTCTTATGGTAAAAACTACTTCTTGTGGCACCTTAGACAAGTACCATGATGAAAACCTGGCAAACAGGCGTCATGCGTAGTTTTTCCTTCTTGCACTCTACACTTGGGGGCAAAGTTTCATCCATTCTATCCTTCATCTTTCTATCATTTATCTCACTTTCATCCATATTTCCTCTCTCACCTTTCATCTTGACAAGGTTGAACATATCCATGAGCATTGAGTATCTTGACATATGTTATCCTTTCCATCAGCTTATGTACTTGTTGCATCCATGTTACCCTATCATGATCTTGCTTATCCCAAATTCACCTTCATCATTCCTTGATAGTCTTTTCATAATCCCAAAACATCCCGTCATAGTCTCCATCACTTTTTTATCATGATTGTGTTATCTTATACACATCTTACCCAAATTGACCCTTGGTCTTGATCAAGATGAAGAACTTAAAAAAAAAAAATTGTTATCAAGAACTTCTTGACATGTCCACTCTTTTGGATCCCTCATTTTTATGGCAACAAATTGTTATCCTATACACTATCTAGCCCTGCACAATTGACTTCCATGGCTTAACCAAAAACATGCTTCACATTGCTATATCATTTTTTCCTTAGCTTGGGTACTCTTGAGGAGATAGTCCTATGGGTCACATTGGCATACTTCTTCCATCATAGCCTTTCCATCTCTAATCCATCAACTTGAAAATCCATCTTTCATGTCCTATATCTTGCTAGACATTGGGGGCAAACCAATGTGATCTTGTTTGAGAGCTGGTAAAAAGGAAAGCATAAAGTGCTTCTAGATGCATCTGGCATGAATCGAGTTTTTGTAAAATCTTGGAAGTTTTCTCAAGTCCAACATTTTTCCTATCCAATCAGGGGCATTTGATCTGAATCAGCTGATTCAATAGTGCTATAGTCGGTCACACATCAGCAAGACTTATCAGAGCTTCAGAAGAGAGTGATTTTCGTGAACCTTTGATGGATATCATTGTTCATACCCAAGTATTTGAGCCTACAACTTGATCCTGAGCCTTAATTGACTTTATTATTTGGGATTAAAAATTGACAACACTTTAAAGATCAGAATACTTGGAAATACTTTTTGAAAATCATGAAACAATGCAAAACACTTGAAGCTTTCTTTTGATGGTCTTTACTTACATTGATTTTTATCACATCTTTTTAGCTCATTGATGAGGTTTTGACTAGATTGGCGATGATGGAGACATGATATTTTTCTTGTCTTTGAGTGACTATCTTGAGGAAGATCCCACAACTTATGTGAATTCATCTAACGACATGGTCACCAAAGAACCATCGAGGACTTTCATGTAGTGTGGAAGGTTGACCTTTGATTGTTTGAGAAAATGGATTGGTATTCATACTCCCATAGTTTGGTCATTCAACTAGTGAGGGTTTGTACTAGTTTCCAAAAGGGTGTTACCAAAAGCGATATAAAAGTGGTATTCATATCATCATGTCAGTGGGCAATGGTGATTGTATCGACTTTCCGGTCCCAAAATGCTCAATGATGAAAATTTATCCTCAAGGCATTTATTTGCTAAAAGCTAGTGACACTTAGCTGCATTGTATTGCATTATCATGGAAGGTTAATTGCATTATCATGTTAGATTAAGTGCATGTGCATTTTTTTGTAGTATTTTTCCAAGGACAAGGGGTTCATTCAATCAAAATATTGATCAATCATCAAATGGGGGGTTCAAACAAAGAAACAAGGAAAGTCCATAATCAAATAAGTGTCCATAACATCAAAGATCCATGAAGTCTATTTAATCAAAGATACAATGTCATCAAAGTGATACATCCAAGTCCTGATCAATAACTAAAACATGATATAATATCAACAAACTAAAGGAGCTCCATAATCAATCATCTCAATAACATGTACTCTAGCTGGGTCAATTCATGACTTAAGTCTAAATATCCAAGAAGCTAAGGTCCGTATATATATCATTTACGGAAATGTGCCTATTTTTAAAATCAAG
>BSBK01013943.1:0-25000 GCA_027943335.1 Chamaecyparis obtusa | reverse complement strand
TTGGCATCAACTGAGATCATCTTGCCAAATGAAAACCAAGTCGAATTGCCCAAAACCAAGAGAGGTTATTTTAGTCCTCAAAAACACGATCCTAAATCCCTTGATAGTTTGATGATACCTCTCATGAGGTCTGAGATACAAGCCTTAGAAGATTGCTTCCCAATCATGCTTAGTGCACGTTGGGGTCACTTGGTCAAGCGTGGTCACGAGCGTTCCAGTGACTCGTGGGTGGAACATGGTTGTCACTGGCATTTACCCAGCCAACCAGAGCTGATGGAGTAGACGGTTTGATGCCAGGATGGATGGTTTGAAAGATACGCTAATGAGCTACTTTCAACTAACCCTCATTTCAATTTTTGGCATCGACTGAGATCGCCTTGCCAAATGCAAACAAAGTCAAATCAGCCAAAAGAGAAAGAGATTATTGTAGACCTTGAAAACATGATCCCGTAGCCCCTGATGGTTTGTCGATACCTCTCATGAGGTCCAAGATATGAGCCTCAGAAGATCGCTGCGCAATCATGCTCACTTGTAAATTTTACCCTATTTTTCGACGAGGATTAGTCAAATTTTTGATACCCATTGGTCAAACAGATGACCAAAAATTTTGTCAAACTTTTTCTTGTTGATTATATGATAGGAAAAACCATCATCAAAATTTTGACCTCCTTAGTGTTGAATTACTGATCGAATTACCTAGAAGAATTGTAGATCAAACCTTTTATCTATGTGACCAACATTCATCGAAATTGTGACCAATCAGGGGTCCATAATGTTGTCGGAATTGACGTCGAACATATAGCATTCTGGTTGAAATAACTATTATTAAAATGTTGAAAAAGAAACCAATAATAATTTTTGGTTAAAATATATATATATATATATATATATATATATATTATATATATATATATATATATATATATATATATTGATGGGTTTCAAACTGATTTCTCTATAACAACAACATATACTAAAGTTACATTGTCATTGGTTCCCAAGTATTTGTCTCTTTGACATTTTTTTCTCCATCTTTATACATTATATTACCATGCATCTCTATTCTTCATTCAATAGTCATTTGATTATTAACTTAATGTATGGCTACATCTAATATATGAGAGAAGAAACCATATAGGTCTACATGAAGACTTAAGCTTAGTAACACAATACATGATGAGCTATCCTTAAGACTTAGTAACCATACATGAGAGAAGAAACACAATAGATCTGCCTGAAGCTATCTCACACTAAGCCCAAGAGTAGAAATTTGGGGTCCTTACCATTAAGTCTCAGTAACCATTAGTATGGAATTGGCGAGATGTCCATAATAGAGGATCTTTGATTGTCCTATCTAAGCCCAAGAGTGGAACTTTGGCCCCAGTGGCAAGAAACATGGACATCCATTTGGGGTCCCTACCCAGATTGAAATCCTTATGATCTTTGAGTTGTCCTTTGGAAGCCCTTCAAATTCTTTCTCATCTATGGATATGGATATAGTTGTTAATTAGTGCTATTTTAAAGATGTAGATTACTTAACTTTGCTCCAATAAAATTAAATACCAATTTATGTGTAAAAGAAAGAGTAATGAAGATTACTTGATCATCTGATTATCTATTATATAAATTCTTGCAATAGTCACATTGTTAAGGGAAATTTCTTAAATTCAGATCATATAATATGTACTAACCTTAAAATTTTCATATGTCTCAAATGCCATTATTACATTACTACATTGTACTAGTAGTTAATACTATTGCATACCTTCTTCTCTCATTTCCTGGTGTAATTCATCTTTGAGCATCCCCTTTCTCCTTTGCATCCAAAATGAACTCATTCCAATCCCTCACTAGAATAAAGGGAGGATGCTTGCACTCTAAAATTTATGGTATGAAGATCTGCAACTTGCAGCTAAGAATATGACACTGAATAATTATGACTTATTTTAAAAATTTAGGAAAACTTAACCATTTTTGTAGAGATTACTTAAAAAAAAGTATACATGATCGATGACTCAATATTTGTAACCTATCAATAAATTTTCCTTTCCACTTCAATATCTTTCCTTGATAATTCTTGATCTCCTCAGAACCACTAGAAAAAAAATAATGACAGCAGAACTTGCTACTTTAGAAAATTGCATCAATACTTAACTCATTTTGCACAAAATGGCATTAAGCATGGATTTTGGTTTACATGTGGTACATCAATTCCTTCATCGAAGACATTATCTATTACATTTATAATTATTTATTTAGGTTCCATAGCACTAGCATATACACAAAAAGAATCTGTATTATAAAAAAAACATGGACACTACATATATATAAAAATGTCTGTTAAAATAAAAAGAGGCCACTGAGGAAAATTGCACAGGTCTCCAGAAACAACATTACCCAACTCTTTCTCTCAAGCCAAAGACTCAGTATGTTCAATTTTCCAGACTAGTAGTCAATTCTATGTTGAGTATATCTGTCAGGCCCTCCTGCAGTTTGAAGGAATAAAGAATAGAATATAGGAACTGATTTAACACTTCACCTACTCAAAAACACAAACCAATGAAATAATCCACACTAGGCCAAGACAGGTTGACACATTCAATACGAGAATACTTACACAAAATGAAGCTAAATCATGCCAGACAATGACAATGAGAAGTTGACTATTGGCCATTCTAGTTTTTAATTTGATAGTTGCCTGACAATGACACATTCAAAATGCACTTATGAGCAAAGACCTAGAACAAATGAAATTGATTCAATAATTAAGGTATGTTAGTTTGAGCTTCACTTGGTTTTGAGAATACTTTAATGTTCTCTACTTAACAAGGCCAACCATGTGAAGGTGGAAGCTCATCTGGCCTCAACCCCCCCTCCCCCTAACATCAATCTAAATTCCCCATTAACACATAACAATATTCATTAACATGACATATAATTCAATATTAATACACAACATTCATAGATAATTACTTAAAACAATGTTCATGGAGTTACTATGATAGTTTTACTAATATTTTTGTCACAATTTGATGTTCAAGATAGGGGAAAAGCACCTACAACAACAGAGGCAATAGTTGTAGATACAGATGATGATATCCCAAAAATCCCTAATATAATAAATATTGCTTACTTCAAAATGGCGTGCTCACATCATCAATTCATTTGTCCTCTTCAACATCTCCTTGGTTGGATTTGCATCTTCCAAAATAGTAATAATTTCTGCATTACTCTTTTTCTTCACTGTGTTTATTATATTAGGGATTTGGGATATCCTCATCTGTATCTATAGCTATTGCCTCTGTTGTTGCGGGTGCTTTTCCCCTATTTGATATTTATCTTCAGGTCTCCACACTCGTTCTATTGCTTGTTGCTAGCGGGTCATGGTCAGTGATTGGGAGAGCCCTGTTTTGGTACCAGTCATGTAGTACAAGCACTAGAATTCATTTTTTTGGCACAACTGGGAAATTTTTGTATATCAACATGAGATAGAGTTTTTGGCCCAAACTCTATTGCATGTTGATATACAAAAATTTCCTAGCCCGTGCCAAAAAACTCAATTCTAGTGCTTGTACTGAGACCTTAAATTATTGAGCTTCTCTTTGTTTCGAGAATAGTTTAGCATTCTCTGAGAAACATAATTGTAGGCATCATGGTCACATTTTTTTGGAGACAATGTAATTGAGTGGTATACCTAGACGATGGAGAGAAACTTCTACACCTTTGGTTCCAAGTTGTTCTCCATCTCGCAGTGTCAACTTGGAATCGGAGGTGCAGAAGTTGCACTACATCTGGGTATACAACTCAATTATGGTGTCTCCAAAAAAATGTGACCATGATGCCTACAATTATGTTTGTTAGCTATTGTGAAATCCTTATCGCCCTTAGCTGCCATCCTAAGCCCTTCTTCCCTCTCTAGTTCTTCAAGCCTCTGCAAGATATCTGGATCAATAAAGTCTGCAACATTGTGTCCATCCATGATCTTAGGAATATCATCTTCTTTCCACTCTTCATTTGCCAAAATATACCACTTCTTCAAAATTGTAGAGTAGTCTCTAGTGGTTGCAAATAAATCTTATTACAAACTACAATAAGAGGCTTAGTAAGTCTAATTTAATTTGTCTGTGGATTGAGACCTTAAATTATTGAGCTTCTCTTTGTTTCAATAATAGTTTAATTAACATTCTCTACTTAATAGGGCCAACCACGTGAAGGTGGAAACTCATCTGGCCCCTCCTAGGAGCCTCTTATGACCCTATATGACATTTTAAGACCTCTAAGATGTATTCTTAGAGGTCATAAATGGTCGCAAAGGGTCATAAGGGGTCTTGGGACACAACAACTGAGAAACAAAATTGTAAGCATCATGGTCACATCTTTTTGGAGACAATGTAATTGAGTTGTATACCCAAACAATGGAGTGCAACTTCTGCACCTCCGATTCCAAATTGACACTATGGGATTCAAAGACCATAGATAAGTAATAAATTTAGAGAGCGGAGGAGGGCCATAACGACAAAAATAATAGAGGACAAACCTCAAGTTAAATGAGACAACTGCAAACATTTTAATATATTTTTATTATTAAATAATGAAATTTGCATATACTAGTGTTCTAAGCCCCCTCATTACATGATTTATTATTGTAAGCCCCCTCTAACTTATGCATCTAGAAAATGAAACTACAACGTATTGGGATTGAGACAAACCTTATAGAACAATAGTAGCTAGGAAGGACTACTTTCCAATATCTGTTGAATACATCTATTGGAGGACCTTGTATTCATGAGCTACACCTTGTATTCATGAGCTACAGATGTATTCAATGGATATTGGAAAGTGATCATTCCTAGTTGTTGTTGTTCTCTAAGGTTTGTCTCAATCCCAATAGGTTGTAGTTTCATTTTCTAGATGCGTAAGTTAGAGGGGGCTTACAATAATAAATCATGTAATGAGGGGGCTTAGAACACTAGTATATGTAAATTTCATTATTTAATAATAAAAATCTATTAAAATGTTTGCATTTGCCTCATTTAACTTGAGGCTCATCCTGTATTATTTTGGTCATTATGGACCTCCTCCACTCTCTAAATTTATTCCTTATCTATGGTCTTTGTATCCTGTAGTGTCAACTTGGAATCAGAGGTGCAGAAGTTGCACTCCATCGCTTGGGTATACAAATCAATTACGTTGTCTCCAAAAAATTGTGACCATGATGCCTACAATTATGTTTCTCAGCTATTGTGAAATTTGCATTTATGTTTCTCAGCTGTCGTGTTTATAAAGGGAGACTTCATACCATGCTACGCTCAAACTTCAGTGAGATCTCATACCATGCAGCATCCATAGATTACGTTCAATGGGTTATTTACGCTTGTATTGGTGGAAAAACTCTTGAAAACATGCAAAAGAGATTGCATTCAACCATGTTGTTTACATGACACATGTAGTTTACCTCTAGCATAAATCAGTGTTGCATACAAATCTACGGATGCTACATGGTATGAAGCCTCGCTCAAGCTTGAAAATGATAGTCAATCCATATTCAAGGTCAAGGAACAAATGGAATAACCAAGAAAACACTATAAGTTAAATCGTGTGATTGATAGCAAATTGAGGCTCACCTGAGCCATAAACATGAAGAATTATTCTAAAAAAATATGTAAATCATATATATGTGCACTTGAGGCAAAGAGAAGTTATGTCATATCAATATTAAAATATTAGTTACAATATGAAAATACTAAACTAACTAAATCCTGAGTTCATCTCTACATATGGTCGCAACAAAGATATGTAATTACAATACAAAGAAGGCATCGTAAAAATATAATTTCAAAATTTGCCCTAGCCTGACATGTTTTGCACTCAAATCCTTCATCGTGGATAAGTGGAGATGGGTGGATAGATGCAGATGAGTTGTCATCGACCCAACTAAAGTATCCATAGCCATTATTTCCCTGTGATACCTAGTCTACATTAGTTCTTATATTATAATAAATAGTATTTACATTATAAACTTTAAATATATACACATTAGCAACCTTTTTTTCTATTTGGGCAGCACCAAAATTTTCATCCAGGGTTGTTCGGTGTCCATGAAGTCTTCAACACACACTGCCCACCACCACATTGACAGTTTGGCACATTGACAAGAGTCATCGAGCCTATATCAATAATGCACAGCACCATCGTTACTACATTTATTATTTTTATATGAAATACACCAAGGAGTACCATTAGAAATATTAACCATTTACAATAATGAAAAGTAAGCCTAAATCAAATAGCTTATTTTTTTATCAGCATGTGTCGTCTCTGTGTATATGAAAAATGAAAGAAATATGAAGCTGAAATAAAATAGTGAACAAAGTAGTATTCCACATAGAGTGAATGAAATATACCATCAAAAGAAGGTGGCAAAATCCTATCACGAAGCACAGACATAGGAAATCAAAAAGGGACAAAAGACAAGAAATAAGAAAAATAATTAAGACCACACAAAATCAAATTTTAGAAATGGATGGTTTTGATGCTTTTCCATTACAACAATTGAGCATTCATCATTTGGTATTATGTATTCCATTTAAGTATGTCAACAATGTTCAAAATCATGTCACCAAGCATAGACAAGAAATAAGAAAAATCATTAAGACTATAGAAAAATCAAGTTCTAGAAATGGATAATTCTGATATTGCTTTTCCATTACAACAATTGAGCATTCATCATTTGGTACTTCTTGGTGTATTCCATTTAAGTTTTTCAGTTGCCGTGTTTATGTGCATATTCTTTATGTGTTTGGCTTCTCTCCCTCGCAAGGGATACATCGATAGGTAATTGATTTGAAAGCATAATGATTTGACAGTCTTTTTTCAAGATAGGCATAATCATCCCGCCGACCTTAATTAGAAACATTTGTGATATATGTCAAGTAATTATAATCAATATGCCCAACAAACAGAGACTTAGTAGTAAAAGCATGTCCTTTGGTTTACTAGTTTACTTATAATTAGTATGTCCTGACCTACTAGTATGTCCTGACAAAAACAACAAAGTGTTGCAGAAGAAGATTCTTTGGAAGAAGTAATAGATTTGGAAGTTGAAGTGGTGGCATGTGAATATCTCATGGTTGATATAAAAGTACATGAAGACCTTGGCAGTCCCTAAGAAGGAAAATATGATGGGTACAAGAATACTTGTTCATAAGGATGGTAACAAGTTTATTCTCAAGCCTTTGCAAAAATAATTCTTCATATGAGATAAGAGTTATCTATTTTGGAAAGAAAGAGTATGCTGATTTGAAGAGTCACACAAGGAAGAGGTCTATGAAAGAGGATTAGAAGATTGGAGCATCAATAATGGTTCTAAAAACTAATGATTATGACAGTGAACAAACGATGGAAAATTGGAAGAGTAGTGTGATTGAAGACGATATAGTTATGTGCACACATTGGTGTCCTATCATTGCACAAGTGCAAGATGGTAAGGGTTTATTCATGGAGGGAAGAAAAAAAGGTCATTTTAACCTTACAAGGCAAGAGGAGAGACAATCCAAATAATTCTATGGTGACTGTCCCAAACAACAGACAAATGATGGAATTGCTAACATGTTTTCTTTTCATTTTTCTACACATTTTGCCTAACATCAACTTTGGTAATTATGATAGCTACAGAAGTGGGGACAGATTACGACCTGAAGATGAAAGGGAAGTTCTAGAAAGAGTTCTTATTCACCATCCAGATGCAGCAGCAAAGATAGGTTGTGTTGACTTCATAATGGTGTGATTTTTCCCTTCTTTTTCTCTGCATTTTTGCAACTTATTTTCTTGCACAATCTTCTAAACATCCCTTCCTGTTAGCTGATGTGAGTTTTAGGTAACAAGAAATTTGATTTGCTTGCTATACCTTTATATCTTTCTTTAGCATTTCATATAAACATGGGGATACAAAATAAACCATGTAAAGGACTTGTAACCGAACAACTCTCTGAAGCATCTCAAGTTCTGTAAACATCAGTTTCCAAAAGGGTTTTTAAGTCCTGAAAATTTATCGGTTACATTTCCTACATTTATGTTGTGAAATTTCAGATCTAAAAGTCTTTTAGAGACACAAAGAATAGAGAACACATAATAAACCCAAGTTCAAAAACAGGAGCAAGAACTGTTTGAAAATTCTAAAGCTGTATTTGTTTGAGAAATCAGTTAACGTTGAGTATTTTTAGAATAGCTCCTTTTTAGGCACCTAGAACATTCACAGATGATTTACATAGCCCTTGATGAAAATGCTAGATTTCAAATGTGTAGGTGGAAATTCATGTGGGAGTATTTTATCTTCATAGTAGAAGAATTTTGATATTCTAAATCATTTCCCAATCCGCCTAATATGGAGTAGTGGCAGGGTGCATCACGTGGACTGCCTTCTAATCTATCCATAGCAGAGAGTTTAAAATATTGCAAGCAACATAGGAAATGGAAGACGTATCCCTTTTGTTTAGGAGTATGCACCTCCTCAAAGTAGAAAGGAGAATTTGTAATTAGGCTGGTAATTATTAAGTTTCCACATGACTTTCCCTAATATTAATCCAAGTTATTAAAATGATATGCATACAACTTCACATAAACTTAATAAATGATAGTTGTGGGATTGATTATTGAAAATTAAATGTTAATTAAGAAATTAGCTAATAGATAAAGGATAATTAACCTCCAGGAACTATGCAAATGAATAAATCTAATGTTATATTTGTTGAAAACATATTAAAAAATTCATATGATAAATTTTAATCCAAAACTCCATGATTTGATCTGATGCAGGAGCATCCTGGGTGTAAGAGCAATCTTGCATCACCCAAAAATATTTTTGGTTTTTGTATTCAATAAGGGCTATCTTGTGTAGAGCTGCTATTTATGGGAACTTGCTATTTTTAGTAAGTTGGTCATATGATCTCAAAATGTTCTGATTTTACATGTGGAGGTTCATCTCAGTCATATCAGCTTGCCAGTAAAGTTTCATGGCTAGATCAGGTCTAGTTTTGAAGATATTGAAGATTTTCGATATTGGCAGCAGGGTACAAAAACTTTGAACTCAATTTTGAAGGCTTTAGAGGCCTCAGATGAGGTCAAAAATTTGGGTGATAGGTGCTTGCACGAGTCAAGCTTGTAGAGCACTTTGTGGCCTTTCCGAAGTGGGGTTATAATAGTCAATTGGGTCAATTGGTGATGACTTATGGTCTTTGGAAGTCGAGCCACCTGAAATGGTAGAAAATAATTTTCCTTCAAAATTTTTGTTCAGGTTTCAAAAGTTATTTTGAACCGACTTTGATGTAATAAATTGAAAAATAAAATAATTCTAAGTTTGGTCGGCCCTAAGGGCTGAATTTCTGGAACCTTCTCGGGCAGTGGAAAATGCCTATATAAAGAAGGCCTGTAGTGTTGTCTAGGGCAGTTCTGGGTAGTAGATCTGGGTATTGATTCGAGGCCTTGTCCTATAGAATATTGTAAGGGAATTCCCATGTGGCTTTGCATATTGTAATTCTGAAAGTTTGTAATTCCACATTTGTGGAGATAATAAGAAGCCGATTTTCTGTTCTTGCATATTGTTGTTGTTGTTTCTTTGTTTCTGTTATGTGTTTGTGGTATTAAGGGGAGCACCCTTCATCAAGTGGTATTAGAGCAGTTGTCCCTTCATCAAGTGGTATCAAAGTAGTTGTCCCTTCATCATGATCCAATCCAATGATCACAATTCAAAGCCTCAAATTATTTGTTTAAGCCTTTTGTTTTCTTATTTTCTGGAATAAAGATAAGAAGTTCTAATGTATGTCAATCAGAGCAGAAAAGAAGTTAAATGCAAGAAAGAGTTAATAGCCACTTCAATAGTTTCGGACATTGCCTAGAAATTAGTGTATATTATATGGTGTACATCTTTGAGAAGAAAGGGTAGAGCTCAGTCGAAGTCAGCAATGGCAGCATTCATTCTTGGGCTATTTCAAAATATATTGTTTGTATCTATTAGTGGAAAGTGCATGACAACAAATAAATCAATTGTTGGACTCTTGCAAGAGGGAAGTTACTAATGTCAAACAAGGAGAATAGAGACTAGTCAAGAATGAAGTGACATTATGTAGAATGTTGACATGCATTAAGTAGAAAGAGGTTAAAATATATATAGGCTTAAATTTGTAGTCTATAAACAACTCTTGAAAATGCCAAAGGTTGCACATTTGATTCAACATTTCTATCAAGAGGTTAAAATATATATAGGCTTGAATTTCACATTATAAACCATTTCTCCACTTTCAATCATAGCTGGATTATATTTTCTTATTCATATTTTCTAATTTGTTTCTTAACTACTGTACCCAACCTAAGTGACCTTACAATGACCTAACCAACCCCTTAGACCTATCTATCAACCTTTCAAGGCACGGTTGTCACTTTAGTACAGAGTGCTTCCTGGGCCTGCAAACCTAGCTTTTTGCATCTAACACCAAGTTTTACCACATAATCCCCAAGTGTTATTGGGATTCTTTGACACTCTCCTTGAGGCAGTCATCCTCCAAAATGGATACAATCACAAATGTCTTCAATGTGCTCGTGAACCTCAAATCTCTGGTTATTACACTATTTAAAACATTTCTTTGCTTCACTGGTTAAACTCATAACATACGCCTAACTAGGACATTTACCTTTGTTATGCAATCAATTTTATAGATAGATTTAATATCACAGTGAACTGTTGTGCTTACACAGTGTTGTGAAAATCATTAGAACTATCTTGTTTATGATTTGTACTATCAATTAGGTATTGAATGAATGAACTTAATAAATCTGTAAAACTATTCTTACAACCGTGGGTTTTGAAGTTCATTATGCATTCTTAACTTTGCGAAGTTCCCTAGTTTGTTTATACATACATATTTTGTCATGTGAAGGAATAATAGTCGATTGTTACAATTCAGGTTATATAGTTCCATTATCATATTGCATTTGTTCAAAGTTTCATTTTAGTTCCATCAAATAATAGTGACTCTCTGATAGACCGAGGCATAACCAATATCCTCGGCTTTGTCATGAAGTCCCGACCCTAACTTGTAACTTCACCATGAGATTTCCAATGTCATGGATTAAAAGACAAGTTAGGGTAATGTTTGTGTATATTGTAAACACTCAGAACCGAGTGGGTTGTTAAAATTGCTTCAAAGGTCAATGCCCTATTTAGGTGTATGTCCCAACAACATCCACCAACAATATCCCAACTAATCCCAATCCCAGCAAAACAATAAAATATGTAGCAGACGACATTTTTGGGGAACAAATTGGCTTCAAACTTTTTAAAATTGGTAATAATAAATAGATGCGTTCAAATTCTCACAAGAATCAGGAAAAAAAAATCGTGTTACCTCAATGCCGAATCTGCCCTCCAAAGTGAAGGTTACCTCAATGAGCTTCCAATACACAGTGCCGATGAGGTTTCGCGTGCTACAACCTTGCAAAAATACATCATGGTAATAATGAAATGAAATCAAAACCCCAATTCTATTTATTATATAAGTGGTAATAATGAAATGAAATCTTTTTTTTTTTAAAGTTATGCCCATGGTCGTCGAAAGTTCGACCTACATAATATTGGTCAAACTTTCGGCAAACACGGGCATGGATTAAAAAAAATGAAATTTTTCCTTCTGTAATCCGACCAACCAAAACTTTTTTATTTCATGGTCAAAACTTTTGGTAGAAAAACCAGGTCAAATGTACTAGTGGCTTAGTGCACCTTGGGATCACTTGGATCGAGTGTGGTCGCGAGCATTCCAGTGACTCCGTGGGTGGAATGGGGTTGTCACTAGTGTTTACCCAGCCAACCGGAGCCAATGGATCAGACGGTTTGATGCTAGGAAGGACTGAGATCACCTTGCCAAATACAAACCAAGTCGAATCACCCAAAACCAAGAGAGGTTATTGTAGACCTTAGAAACATGATCTTGTAGCCCCTAATGGTTTTTTGATACCTCTCATGAGGTCTAAAATATGAGCCTCAGAAGATCGCTGCCCAATCGTGCTTAATGCACCTTGGGGTCACTTGGGTTGAGTGTGGTCACGAGTGTTCCAATAACTCTATGGGAGGAACAGAGTTGTCACTAGCGTTTAACTAGCCAACCAGAGCCAATGGAGTAGATGGTTTGATTTCGGGATGGATGGTTTGAAAGATACGCTACTGAGTTACTTCCAACTAACCCTCACTGCAAGTTTTGGTATCGACTGAGATCGCCTTGCCAAATCCAAATGAAGTCAAATTGCCCAAAACCAAGAGAGGTTATTATAGACCTTGGAAACATGATCTTGTAGCCCCTGATAGTTTGTCGATACCTCTCATGAGGTCTGAGATATGAGCCTCGAAAGATCACTGCCCAATCATGCTTAGTGCACCTTGGGGTCACTTGGGTCGAGCGTGGTCGCAAGCATTCCAGTGACTCTGTGGGTGGAATGGGGTTGTCACTGGTGTTTACCCAGCCAACCAGAGCTGATGGAGTAGAAGATTTGATGCCAGGATGGACAGTTTGAAAGATACGCTACCGAGCTACTTTTAACTGACCCTCACTACAAGTTTTGGCATCGACTGAGATCGCCTTGCCAAATGCAAACAAAGTCAAATTGCCCAAAATCAGGAGAGGTTATTGTAGACCTCAAAAAAATAAAATTGTAGCCCCTAATGGTTTGTTAATACCTATCACAAGATACGAGCCTTGGAAGATTGCTGCCCAATTATGCTTCGTGCACATTGGGGTCACTTGGGTCGAACATGGTTGTGAGCATTCTATTGACGCCGTGGGTGCAATGGGGTTGTCACTGGCATTTACCTTGCCAACCGGAGCTGATGGAGCAAATGGTTTGATGCAAGGATGGACGGTTTGAAAGATACATTATTGAGCTACTAAACTGACCCCCACTGCAAGTTTTGGCATCGACTGAGATCACCTTGCCAAATGCAAACGAAGTCGAATCGCTCAAAACTAAGAGAGGTTATTGTAGACCTTGAAAATATGATCTCATAGCCCCTGACAATTTGTTAATACCTCTCTCGAGGTCTGAGATACAAGGCTCCGAAGATCACTACCTAATCATGCTTAGTGCACCTTGGGGTCACTTAGGTCGAGTGTGGTTGCGAGCGTTCCATTGACTCCATGGAAAGCATGCACACTTCTTTTCTTGATCTAGTTCCGTTGCAATGACTATTATTGGTATGTTTGAAATTTGAACTGTGAAACTAATCATGATTAAGCCAATCAACACTCTACTAAAATTCAATTATTTTTAATATTCTGCCACCCCTCCCAAAACCCAATAACAACGACTGAATATTAGGACATTTGTTTTTCTTTACTCTAGAATACCCTATTCATGGAGCTTATTATGTTTGAGGTTTAACTTATATATATTGTTTGAAATGATAAAAAATAATATCCTTAAAGCATTAGAAACAACAATCAAACATGTAAGAATTCAAACCATGCAAATGACATAAGTAAATGACATGTAAGATCCCTTGTTGGCACTATTGGCCACCCATACATGATTTTGGTCATAAGTCCTTATCAAGACTTCTAGGACATTTAAATTTTAAATCAAATTGATTGTTACAAATTGTCATTATAGGCTTCAAAAGATCTCAATTAACCATTAAGGTTCCTATTGTCCTTCTATCTTTGATTGGATCCATGGTGATCGTAGGTGTCTTCATAGGTGCTCCTTCACAAGTTACAATCCACATACAAAACCAAGTTTATTGACTCCAAATACAATCTAAGAAAGGTGAAATTAATGTATTGAAATTAAGCTTAACGAACTTAGAAAACAATGCACTAAGTTAACTTATTACCTAGTCAAGTGTTCCTGAAGGGTCATCTCTTTGCTTCAGGGTCTCTAATAGTGCTTCATCATTAGTAGTACCAATAGTCCAAAGTTCATTTGTCTTTGGTATTCCTTGATGCTTTGAAAACTTTACATTTGTTGCTATAACAAGGTGTGAATACATAAGAATAGTTTTGTGCTTCTCATAGTCTTCAAATGCGGGAATTCCATTCTTTCCAATCATGTATGCTCGCAGCCATGTTCTCGCAACAACAACTAAACTAGTAGGATATGTGAACCCATCACCATCTATCATCAGTTGTATAAGCTTCTGTTTACCTCGTACACAATGTGCTAACCAATAATCTGACCTCTCATCATTCCCCTATGGTGCAACCAATGCAAAAACATCTCCTAGCTGTAAAAGATCTAAAAGATGGTCATACTCGATTGAAGTGTCCATGTCATCATTTATTATAGAGAGTGTCAAAGATAAAGGAGTTAGATATTGTGGAACCTATGTATCCACCCACTCACTTGACTCACAATGATCCCAATCATACTAAAAATACATGGGGCAAAAACAAGCCAACTCTCGTGTCCAAATGGTCCATGTACTACTATTGGAGCTTTGGAATGAATGAATTTTTGAAGAGTCTTTCACTGTTTGACAATCCAATATATCTCCTATAGTTCCCTCCTCAACCAACCAAAAGAATCTACGCACTGTAGAATCAAGAGTCCCCCATGTGACAATGCTAAAGTACACCAATCAACAATAGAATGAGCATCAAGAAGTACAAAACTTGAAATCCTCAATTTCTCCTTAACTAGAGCTCTCTTCACACACAGACCTACTCCATCATGCTCCCCTTTCCCATGCCCTGACTCAAAAAAACTCCAAATATGAGGTACACCTCTCTCCACAAGCACAAGTCTCATCTTTTGCATCTTTAACAACTACACAAAAATTTGACATTGCTCAACCAATGTCTTGTTTCCAAAAAAATGATCATAAAGTCTTGAAGCCCTCAACCTAACAATTCTATGTGACCTCTTTCCTTCCCAATTATTCATAATGTTCTCCTCAATTTAAATTAACCATATATGTGTTTTTTCAAGCCCCGAATTTGAAGATTGATTATCTTTATTGCAAGGGACTTCATTTCGCATATAATTTGGAGATGTGTAACATTCATGTGGTTCTTGTGCAACATTTTCATTCCCCAAGTCTACATTTCAATCTCCATCTATACATTTTCATCTTCATTCCATTCATTGTCATTCCCCAAATCTATGTTTTCATTCCTCAAGTCTACATTTTCATTCTCCATCTCTACATTTTCATCTTCACTCCATACATTTTTATTCAAAAAATTAATTTCCATATTATTTTCAAATTCAACATCCTCTTCACTTGCAACTACATTTACAGGGTCACCTTGATTAATGTTTAACATACCTTCTCTCCTTCTTCGGTGATTTTCCCTATGTTTTTCCCTATATGCTTGAATTTCTTCATCTGTCACCTTCCTTTTGCGTTTAGCCTTTCGACGACTGCTGCTTCCCATGGTGAGACCACAAGTTGACAAAAAACAAAAAATGGGCCCCAAATCACATTTTTTTTTCCTGCAACCCATGAAAAAAGTTTGAACTCCCATGCTTCTTTGGTCTATGGGGACAGGGAATATTTTGGTCAAAGTTATACTTGGCAATAATCAGTACCCAATTTTATCGAGTACATCAAAAAATGGTGGGAGTAAATGAAAAAATTGAACTTTTATAAATAAAAAGAGGTATATAATATATATATATATATATATATATATATATATATATATATATATATATATATATATATATATATATATATATATATATATATATATATATATATATATATAATATATTATATATATACTAATGTATTATATATACTAATGTATATAATAAATATATAATACATATTATATATATATATATAATGTATTTGAAAAAATACCTGCACAGTTGATTTGATGACAGACATTTTCAGCCCAAGTCCTCTTGAAAGTATCTAGCAGAGGATTTTTCTACAAACTCCTTGTAATTTTGGTGGTCTGACTATACTGAATAAGTAGATGTCATCATCTATTCTAGAAACTAACAATGGCATAAAAATTGATGAAAGACCATTTGACCCCTAGGAAGTCCCCATAACCCCTTTTGACACATTTGAATGCTCAAGTGTGTTCGAAGGGGTAGTAGGACCCCTTAAGACACACTTGAGAATTCCAATGTGTCGAAAGGGGTCATGGGGACTTCCTAGGGGTCCTAACACATGATAAGGCATACTAGGACACCTAGGAAGTCCCCACGACCCATTTTGACACATTTGAATGCTCGAGTGTGTTCGAAGGGGTTGTAGGACCCCCTAGGACACACTTGAGGGTTCCAATGTGTCAAAAGGGGTCATGGGGACTTTCTAGGGGTCCTAACATGTGATAACACGTACTAGGACCCCTAGGAAGTCCCCATGACCCCTTTTGACACATTTGAATGCTCAAATGTGTTTGAAGGGGTCGTAGGAACCCTTACAACACACTTGAGGGTTCAAATGTGTTGAAATGGGTCATGAGGACTTCCTAGGGGTCCTAAAAAATGATAAAGCATACTAGGACCCCTAGGAAGTCCCCATGACCCTTCTTGACACACTTGAATGCTCAAGTGTGTCTAAAGGGGTCATAGGACCCCTTAGGACACACTTGAGGGTTCCAATGTCTCCAAAGGGGTCATGGGGACTTTCTAGGGGTCCTACTGCGTGATAAGGCATACTAGGACCCCTAGGATGTCCCCATGACCACTTTTGACACATTTGAATGCTCAAGTGTGTCCCAAGGAGTCCTAGCATTAAAATGTGTTGAAAGGGGTCATGAGGACTTCCTAGGGGTTCTAACATGTGATAAGGCATGCTAGGACCCCTAGGAAGTCCCCATGACCCCTTTTGACACATTTGAACACTCAAGTGTGTCCAAAGGGGTCGTAGGACCCCTTAGGACACTTGAGGGTTTCAATGTGTCGAAAGGGGTCATGGGGACTTCCTAGGGGTCCTAATGCGTAATAAGGCATACTAGGACCCCTAGGAAGTCCTCATGACACCTTTTGACACATTTGAATGCTCAAGTGTATCCAAAAGGATCATAGGTCCCCTTAGGACAATCTTGAGCATTCCAATGTGTCCAATGGGGTCATAGGGACTTCCTAGGGGTCCTAATGCATGATAAGGCATACTAGGACTCCTAACACATCCTCATGACCCCTTTCGACACATTTTAATGCTCAAGTGTGTCTCAAGGAGTCATAACACCCCTTAAGACACACTTGAGGGCTCCAATGTGTCGAAAAGGGTCATGGGGATTTCTTAGGGGTCCTAACGTGTGATAAGGTGTGCTAGGACCCCTGGGAAGTCCTCATGACCCCTTTTGAAACATTTGAATGCTCAAGTGTGTCTAAAGGGGTCATAGGACCCCTTAAGACACACTTGAGCATTCCAATGTGTTGGAAGGGGTCATGGGGACTTCCTAAGGGTCCTAACACGTGATAAGTTGTACTAGGACCCCTAAGAAGTCCCCATGACCCCTTTTGACACATTTGAAAACTCAAGTGTGTCCGACGGGGTCGTAGGACCCCTTGGGACACACTTGAGTCTTCAAATGTGTCAAAAGGGGTCATGAGGACTTCCTAGGGGTCCTCACGTGTGATAAGGCATACTAGGACCCCTAGGAAGTCCTCATGACCCCTTTTGACACATTTGAATGCTCAAGTGTCTTTGAAGGGGTCATAGGACCCCTTAGGACACACTTGAGGGTTCTAATGTGTCCAAAGGGGTCATGGGGACTTTCTAGTGATCTTAAAAACTTATAAGGCATACTAGGACCCTAGAAAGTCCCCATGACCCCTTTTGACACATTTGAATGTTGAAGTATATTTGAAGTGGTCGTAGGACCCCTTGGGACACACTTGAGCATTCAAATGTGTTGAAATGGGTCATAATGACTACCTAGAGGTTCTAACGCATGATAAGACATATCAAGACCCCTAGGAAATCCTCATGACCCCTTTTGACACATTTCAATGCTCAAGTGTGTTCGAAGGGGTCATAGGACCCCTTAGGGAACACTTGAGGGTTCCAATGTGTCGAAAGGGGTCATGAGGACTTCCTACGGGTCCTAACATGTGATAAGGCATACAAGACCTCTAAGAAGTCCTCATGACCCCTTTTGACACATTCAAATGCTCATGACCCCTTAAGACACACTTGAGCATTCCAATGTGTTGAAAGGGGTCATGGGGACTTCCTACAATTCGTAACGCATGATAAGGTGAACTAGGACCCCTAGGAAGTCACCATGAGCCCTTTTGACACATTTAAACACTCAAGTGTGTCTAAAGGGGTCGTAGTACCCTTTGAGACACACTTGAGCATTTAAATGTGTCGAAAGGGGTCATGAGGACTTCCTAGGGGTCCTAATGTGTGATAAGGCATACTAGGACCCCTAGCAAGTACCCATGACCCCTTTTGACACATTTGAACACTCAAGTGTGTCTGAAGGGGTCATAGGACACCTTATTACACACTTGAGGGTTCCAATGTGTCCAAAGAGGTGATGGGGAATTCCTAGGGGTCCTAACATGAGATAAGGCATACTAGGACCCCTAGGAAGTCCTCATGACCCCTTTTGACACATTTGAATGCTCAAGTGTGTTTGTAGGGTTAGTATGACCCCTTAGGACACACTTTCACATTCCAATACATCCAAATGGGTCATGGGGACTTCTTGGGGTTCCTAACATGTGATAAGGTGTACTAGGACCCCTAGGAAGTCCTCATGACCCCTTTTGACACATTTGAATGCTCAAGTGTGTCCGAAGGGGTTGTAGGACCCCTTAAGACACACTTGAGGGTTCCAATGTGTCGAAAGGGGTCATGGGGACTTCCTAGGGGTCTTAACATGTGATGAGGCATACTAGGACCTCTAGGAAGTCCTCATTACCCCTTTTGACACGTTTGAACACTCAAGTATGTATGAAGGGGTTGTAGGACCTCTTAAGACACACTTGAGCATTCCGATGTGTTCAAAGGTGTCATAGGGACTTCCTAGGGGTCCTAATGTGTGATAAGGTGTACTAGGACCCCTACGAAGCCCTCATGACCCCTTTTGACACATTTGAATGCTCAAGTGTGTTCGAGGGGGTCGTAGGAACCCTTAAGACATACATGAGGGTTCCAATGTGTCTAAAGGGGTCATGGGGACTTCCTAGGGGTCCTAACACATGATAAGGCATACTATGACCCCTAGGAAGTCCTCATGACCCCTTTTCACACATTTGAACACTAAAGTGTGTCCAAAAAGGTTGTAGGATCCCTTAAGAAACACTTGAGGGTTCCAATGTGTCGAAAGGGGTCATGAGGAATTCCTAGGGGTCCTAACATGTGATAATGGGTCCTAATGCATGATAAGGCATACTGCAACCCCTAGCAAGTCCTCATGACCCCTTCTGACACATTTGAATGCTCAAGTATGTCCAAAGGGGTCGTAGGACACCTTAAGACACACTTGAGGGTTCCAATGTGTCAAAAGGGGTCATGGGGAATTCCTAGATATCCTAACGTGTGATAAGGTGTACTAGGACCCATAGGAAGTCCTCATGACCCCTTTTGACACATATGAATGCTCAAGTGTGTCCTAAAGCATTGTATGACCCCTTAAGAAAAACTTGAGCATTTCGATGTGTTGAAAGGGGTCATGGGGACTTCCTAGGAGCCCTAACATGTGATAAGGTGAACTAGGACCCCTAGGAACTCTCCATGACCCCTTTTGACACATTTGAATGCTCAAGTGTGTCTGAAGGGGTCATAGGACCCCTTTATGACACACTTGAGCATTCCAATGTGTTGAAAGGGGTCATGGGGACTTCCTAGGGGTCTTAACACGTGATAAGGTGTTCTAGGACCCCTAGGAAGTCCCCATGACCCCTTTGGACACATTTGAAGGCTCAAGTGTTTCTGAAGGGGTCCTAGGACCCCTTCAAAAACACTTGAGCATTCAAATGTGTCCAAAGGGGTCATGGGGACTTCCTAGGGGTCCTAGTACACCTTATCATGCGTTAGGACCCCTAGGAAGTCCTCATGACCCCTTTTGACACATTTGAATGTTCAAGTGTGTTCGAAGGGGTCGTAGGACCCCTTAGGACACACTTGAGGGTTCCAATGTGTCGAAAGGGGTCACGTGGACTTTCTAGGGGTCCTAACGCATGATAAGGTGTACTAGGACCCCTAGGAAGTCCCCATGACCCCTTTTGACATATTTGAATGCTCAAGTGTTTTAGAAGGGGTCGTAGGACCCCTTAAGACATACGTGAGGGTTTTAATGAGTCAAAAGGGGCTATGGGGACTTCCTAGGGGTCCTAATATGTGATAAGGAATACTAGGACCCCTAGGAAGTCCTCATGACCCCTTTTGACACATTTGAAAGCTCAAGTTTGTCCGAAAGCATTGTAGGACCTGTTATGACACACTTGAGCATTCTAGTGTGTCCAAAGGGGTCATGGGGACTTCCTAGGGGTCCTAACATGTGATAAGGTGTACTAGGACACCTAGGAAGTTCTCATGACCCCTTTTGACACATTTGAATGCTCAAGTGTGGCCAAAGTAGTCGTAGGACCCCTTAAGACACACTTGAGGGTTCCAATGACTTGAAAGGGCTCATAGGGACTTCCTAGGGGTCCTAACACATGATAAGGTGAACTAGGACCCCTAGGAAGTCCTCATGATCCCTTTTGACACATTTCAATGCTCAAGTATGTCTAAAAGGGTTGTAGGAGCCCTTAAGACACACTTGACAGTTCTAATGTGTCGAAAGGGGTCATGGGGACTTCCTAGGGGTCCTAACATGTGATAACGCATACTAGGACCCCTAGGATGTCCTCATGACACCTTTTGAAAAATTTGAATGCTCAAGTGTGTTAAAAGGGGTCGTAGGACACCTTAAGACACACTTGAGGGTTCCAATGTGTCAAAAGGGGTCATGGGAACTTGCTAGGGTTCCTAACACGTGATAAGGCATACAAGGACCCCTAGGAAGTCCTCATGACCCCTTTTGACATATTTTAATGCTCAAGTGTGTCTAAAGGGGTCATAAGACCCCTTTAGACATACTTGAGCATTCCAATGTGTTGAAAGGGATCATGGGGACTTCCTATGCATCCTAACGCATGATAAGGCAAACTAAGACCCATAGGAAGTCTCCATGACCCCTTTTGACATAGTTGAATGCTCAACTATGTCTAAAGGTGTCGTAGGACAGCTTGGGACACACTTGAGCATTTAACTATGTTGAAAGGGGTCATGAGGACTTCCTAGGGGCTATAACATGTGATAAGGCTTACTATGACCCCTAGGAAGTCCCCATGACCCCTTTTGACACATTTGAATGCTCAAGTGTCTCCAAATGGGTCATAGGACCCCTTAGGACACACTTGAGGGTTCCAATATTTCCAAAGAGGTGATGGGGACTTCCTAGGGGTCCTAACATGTGATAAGGTGTACTAGTAACTCTGGGAAGTCCTCATGACCCCTTTTGACACATTTGAATTCTCAAGTGTGTCCAAAGGGCTCGTAGGAACCTTTAGGGCATGCTTGAGCATTCCAATGTGTCCAAACAGATCATGGGGACTTCCTAGGGGTCCTAATGCATGATAAGGTGTACTAGGACCCCTAGGGCACTTATGACCCCTTTTGATGCATTTGAATGCTCAAGTGTGTCCAAAGGGGTCGTAGGAACCCTTAAGACACAATTGAGGGTTCTAAAGTGTCAAAAGGGGTCATGGGGACTTCCTAGGGGTCTTAATGTGAGATGAGGTGTACTAGGACCCCTAGGACATCCTCATGACCCCTTTTGAAAAATTTGAACACTCAAGTGTGTCCGAAGGGGTCGTAGGACCCCTTAAGACACACTTGAGCATTCCAAAGTGTGAAAAGGGGTCATGTAGACTTCCGAGGGGTCCTAACATGTGATAAGACATACTAGGACCCCTAGGAAGTTCCCATGACTCCTTTTGACACATTTGAAGGCTCAAGTGTGTCCAAGGGGCTTATAGGACCCCTTGGGACACATTTGAGCATTCAAATATGTCAAAAGGGTCATGACGACTTCCTAGGGGTCCTAACACATGATAAGGTGTACTAGGACCCCTAGGAAGTCCCCATGACCCCTTTTGACACATTTGAATGCTCAAGGGTGTCCAAAGGGGTCGAAGGACACCTTAGGACACACTTGAGGGTTCCAATGTGTCCAAAGGGATCATGGGAACGTTCTAGGGGTCCTAATGTGTGATAAGGCATAGTAGGACCCCTAGGAAGTCCCCATAACCCCTTTTGACACATTTTAATGCTCAAGTGTGTCCAAAGGGGCTGTAGGACCCCTTATGACACTCTTGAGGGTTCCAATGTGTCAAAAGGAGTCATGGGGGCTCCCTAGGGGTCCTAACGTGTGATAAGGCATACTAGGACCCCTAGGAAGTCCTCATGACCCCCTTTGACACATTTGAATGATCAAGTGTGTCCGAAGGGGTTGTAGGACCCCTTATGACACACTTGAGCATTCCAATGTGTCTAAAGGGGTCATGGAGACTTCGTAGGAGTCCTAGTGCCTGATAAAGCGTACTAGGACCCTTAGGAAGTCCCGATGAACCCTTTTGAAACATTTGAACTCTCAAGTGTGTGTGAACAGGTTGTAGGGGGTCATGGGGACTTCCTAGGGGTCCTAACGTGTGATAAGGCATAATAGGACCCCTAAGAAGTCCTCATGATGCCTTTTGACATATTTGACCACTTAAGTGTGTCCGAAGGGGTCGTAGGACCCCTTACACTTGAGCATTCCAATGTATCCAAAGGGGTCATGGGGACTTCCTAGCAGTCCTAACACATGATATGGAGTACTAGGACCCCTAGGAAGTTTTCATGACCCCTTTTGACATATTTGAATGCTCAAGTGTGTCCCAAGGGGTCGTAGGATCCCTTGGGATACACTTGAGCATTCAAATGTGTCAAAAGGGGTCATGAGGACTTCCTAGGGGTCCTAACATGTGATAAGGTGTACTAGGACCCCTAGGTAGTCCCCATGACCCCTTTTGACACATTTCAATGCTCAAGTGTGTCTGAAGGGGTCATAGGATCCCTTGGGACACACTTGAGCATTCAAATGTGTCAAAAGGGGTTATGAGGACTTCCAAGAGGTCCTAATGTGTGATAAGGCATACTAGGACCCCTAGGAACTTCTCATGACCCCTTTTGACACATTTGAATGGTCAAGTGTGTTTGAAGGGGTCGTAGGACCTCTTAGGACACACTTGAGGGTTCCAATGTGTTGAAAGGGGTCACGGGGACTTCCTAGGGGTGCTAAGATGTGATAAGGCATACTAGGACCCCTAGGAAGTCCCCATGACCCCTTTTGACACATTTGAGCACTCAAGTATGTCCAAAGGGGTCGTAGGATGCCTTAGGAAACACTTGAGGGTTCCAATATGTTGAAAGGGGTCACGGGGACTTCCTAGGGGTCCTAACGTGTGATAAGGCATACTAGGACCCCTTGGAAGTCCCCATTACCCCTTTTGACACATTTGAACACTCAAGTGTCTCTATAGGGGTCATACAACCCCTTAGGACACACTTGAGGGTTCCAATGTGTCGAAAGGGGTCACGGGGACTTCCTAGGGGTCCTAATGAGTGATAAGGCATACTAGGACCCCTAGGAAGTCCTCATTACCCCTTTTGACACATTTGAATGCTCAAGTGTGTTTGAAGGGGTTGTAGGACCCCTTAGGACACACTTGAGCATTCTAATGTGTCAAAATGGGTCATGGGGACTTCCTAGGGGTCCTAACACATGATAAGCTGTACTAGGACCCCTAGGAAGTCCCCATGACCCCTTTTGACATATTTGAATTATCAAGTGTGTTCAAAGGGATCATAGGACCCCTTGGGAAACACTTGAAGGTTCCAAGTGTGAAGTATTCTTCAAGGCCTCCATTTTTACGTAGCTAGGGTTTACGGTGCTTGTAAAAGGCACAACTATGCCCCTGTAGGGACTCATGGTCGTGCTTGGAATCATATTATTTTCATGCATTCCTTGACATTTAATACAAATATTTAGCTGGCTGCCTTTAAAGACCTAATTGAAATGAAAAATAAAATTTATGCAAAAAATACATACCGCATTTCTGTATGTAGTACAGTCAGCTTCAACAATCCAGTCGGCTTCCTCTGCTAAGGCACAAAGAACTTCATTAATGTCTGCACTGGGAGGAAGATTATAATTTCCATATTTCTGCAAGCCCTTAAATATTTTCATCGTTATCACTCTCCACCTCTGCTCCCTCAATTTAGTCCTCTCCCTCTCCGCTGCTCTCAGCTTAGCCATCCTTACCTACTCTTTAACAGAGATTCTCCAAAATTTGTATACAAAGGCATCCTATAGGAAAAAATGAAAAGTTTCCTAGAGAATATCCACAATTCATATACAAAAGCATGATACAAGAAAAATGACAAAAAAATAATAGCTAAAAGGTAAAATTTATCATTAACACCGATAATACCAAGGTCATACCCGCTGTCAAATACTAGCCTATGGTGTGCAAAATGAGCAAAGCAAGGAAAATGAAAGGGAAGTATGGATCAAATAGCGAAGGTGCATCAAATCAGATCAATATCATAATAAATGCAGAAAATACTATTACGGAAAAAAATATTTGCATACTAATGGGAAAGAGTGGGAAGAGCTTCTTGGACCCATGATAGAAGTTATAGATAAGGAGGAAGAGCTGGGAAGGGGAAAGTGGAAAAGGAAAGAATTAATATATGCGTGTGAGCCTATGTCAAATGATGATGATGAGTACTCACCATCTTCTAGTAGCTCAAGTAGTGATAGAAGCTCTTTAGTGCACATGTACACTGACACAAAAAATTCAGATAGATAAGTAACAAGTGCTGTGGAATTATCCACGGAGCAATGTGAAATGAAGCCTCAAATTGGTTCATTAGCAGGCAAAGAATTTGGTCATGTACTTCATTCTAGCACCACAAATATTTCTATTAGAAATGCATATTTGTCAATGG
>BSBK01013942.1:0-65760 GCA_027943335.1 Chamaecyparis obtusa | reverse complement strand
TTAGTTCAATAATGTAGTGAAATGTTCTTTATTTTTATTTGTAATTAAATTAGGAAAACATATATTTAGATTTCATTTGACATTAAATAAAATCTTTTAGGTACACATATATAGATATAGATATTATTAAACATCATGGCAGATGCACTAGTTCCACCTGAGGAATAATTTGCACAAATTAATAAGGATATAGTGAACAATTGCAAGATTCCATAAACAATCTAACTAGCTCTAGTGTCTATAAAAGAACATGTCAGTCCATACTTTCTAGCTTGATTAGTGTCAGAGATGACATTCACTGTACCAGCCCCTATGAACAAGACATTATAGAGACCATACTTGAGCGGAAGAAGATGGGAGGTTGCCTTTAGTCTTTGCCTTAGGGATGTATGAGCTTTAGTGGCTAAAGAAACCCTCAAAAGGGAAGCCTTCCCATATTATGTAGACTTATAGTATGTGAAGGGATATCAGGTTACTAGGTGTCAGGATCCTTCTATATCAACATTAATATAATGATTGTTTCTAGCTGCCCATGGTCGTTATCCAAATAACTACCAGATTCCATTGTATTTTGCACAATAGATTTTTGCAAAGATTTGATTAGGGAGGGTTGTTAATTACATTGATTTCCCAACACGTCTAGGATAGGAGTGTGGTAGACTTACTAATTAGCAATACAAAATGTTTGTCAAATGTGCATCAACAAATGCTTATCAGACTCTATGTGTTCAATATCTCATTACCTCATATTGTGTAACCTTCACATAAACAATTCAGTATTCGATAAATCTATTTTGCAATACTTTTATTACTCAGTGGATTTCTCTTCTTATTAACCCTTCTTCTCTATTCTACTTTATACATGCGATCTTCGTATGTATTCATATCATGTCCATAGCCAAATTTTCCATCATTCTAATCTATACTTCTCTGGTCCATTTATACAACTCTTGAAGTGGTGCTAGAACTTCTATAATCTTCATCTTCAAGTGGTGCTAACATTTGGTACACCTCCAATGCATATTCCATCCATTTTTCCATTGGTTAAACTCACCTTGGAATCATGTGTAATCATTAGATTTTACTCTCCAATGTTCTTTTATTCAATCTCCTTGAGATTGGTTAACCATTTTCTAATTGGTGTCTAGGTTCAATGTACTTAGATTTCATCTGGTGTCATCCTACTCTTCTCGTAATACATTTTATCTATCTTGATAACTAAGTTCTCTTCTTAGTTAGGTTCTTGGTAGAACATGGTTCTCAGTGCATGATTCTGCCTCACTTGGAGTCTATACCTACTTTCTTTTTACTAAAATTCCTTGTTAACTTATTCCTTTTACTTATTGCCTTCTCTTCCTTACCAACTCATCATTTCTTCCTTACCGAATGACTTTGAAAAACATAATGAATTTCATATAACTAATGACAACAAAATTACTCTGAGTATCATAAAGATCTTATATGGTTTGGAGGTTTCACTATAGCCCACAAATATTCCTTTTCTTCCAAAAGGTTCAAGTTTTGATCTTTTCTCTTTAAGCACATATATGTAAACTAGAGGACCAAAGATTCTTAGATCGATGATGTCAAGTTTGATTCCAGAGAAGACTTCTTTAAGGGATTTTTTCCTAGAATAGAGTGAGTAATCTATTTTGAATATATACAGTTGTACTAGAGGCTTCGTTCTAGAAAGAGGTTTCTATATTTTGATCATAAATCACGGCTCTATCAGCATCAATAATAGTTCTATTTTTCCTTTCTACCACCCCATTTTTTTGAGGATTATAAGGAACTATGAGATCCCTCTTAATCCTAGCATTAGTACAAAAATTATTGAAAATATATGAAGTGTATTCTCTCCATTATTAGTTATAAGAGTTTTGATTCTCTTTCTGGATATATTTTCTATTAAACTTTTAAATTTATTTAAACATAGTTAGAATTTATTTAGACTCCTTATGTTTTAAAAAATATATCCAAGTCTTTCTAGAGAAATCATCAACAAAGATAATATAATATTTAAGCATCCTCCTACAGAGGCCACTGACATGGGTCCAGATAGATCAGAATGAATGAGTTCTAAGATATCTTTATATTTAGTTTCAATATTATGAAATGAAGTTTTGATGTTCTTACCTAGTGCACATCCTTTACAAATTCTTTCATGTTAAAGTTAAATTTTTGGAAGACTTGTGACCATTTTCTCTAATGATGGAAGGCCACCAAAATGAAGGTTCCCTAGTCTTCTATGCCAAAGCTCACAAGAATTTGCTCAAATTCATAAATTAAAGCTTGAAGTGAGGAAGTGCATAGTTTATACAGACATTCACATCTTATCCCAATAGTGTGTGCCTTCTTAATGGTGGAGTTCTTGGGCCATGCCAAAAATTTCCCTTCCATGAAAGTGATCCTATATCCTTTTTCCTCGAGTGTAGAGATAGAGACCAGGTTCCTCTTTATTTATGGTACACATAGAACTACTAAAATTTGAAGAGATATGCCTGATTTTAGATTATCGTGAAGGTCCCATAGGTCCCAATTCCTCTCATTGGATAATTTGAATCATCCCAAATAGTGACTTCTTCATCTAATTCTTCTACCAAGCTATCCAGATGCTCTATAAATCTGGTTATGTATCAAGAGGCTCCACTATCAATTATCCAGGCATAGGGATTGGATGAGACTTGACTTGATAATGATGAATATAATATAGATTTTGACTTATTATCTTCAACTCTAGATACTTCATCTAGTATTGTCTCAAATCAAACTTTGTTTTCCATCTTTAATCTTCATATATAATTGATAAAATGGGATTTTGATTTTCCTTTTGATTTGAAATATGATTTAATCTTCCTTAGACTAGCTCTAATACCAAGTTGTTATTTTCTCAGATTTAGGGTATGTAATCTTGTAAAATTTTATGTATATTATAGATAAATTCACAATAGAATGTTATCTAATCTTAGATACATATAAGTATATCTTGATAATTTCTCCTTAGAATATTATCTTTATATATATATATATATATATATATATATATATATATATATATATATAATATATATATATATATATATATATATATATATATATATATATATATATATATATATATATATATATATATATATATATATATATATATATATATATATATATATATATATATATATATTCATCTCCAAATTGATATTATATCAAATCACTTATTTGATATATATTGATATAAATATAATATAAATAATCTTCTTATTAACAAAAATGCATAGAGGACTTTGTGTGTGTGTGTGTGTGTGTGTGTGTGAAAATAAGGCTGAATTGTATTGTTATTAATAATCAATTTTATCAAGTGAATTTGATGTAATATATATTCTTCAAGGATGTCTCACGAAGGGACATCCCTCTTTGTGAGACAATGTGTCTCCCAAAGAGTGATAACTCTTCATGAGACATTCTTATTATCAAAGTTTACCAACTTAGAAAATTGCATTATTGAAATGTTAATGTCTATCCACATTATGGACTTGTTAATGTGGATCTTCATATTAACATTGAACATTATACTAGGTGATACATATTGGCCTCCATTTTATTTTTTGCCCAAACATATGTTTAACAGGATCATTGTTAATAATGATACTATCAACATATGTCAACAATATCCTTATTAACAATGATAATTTTGTTATGTTGATAAGAATGAAGTGGATATAATTATTTTGATGGTCATATAAATATGGTTATCATTATTGAATAGTCACAGTGATGTCATTATAAATAATGTTAAGTTAGTACTATTATCAAATTTATTAACAATTAAAGTTGATAACAATATCAACTATAACATCAAGATATTACTTTTACTCATATTAGTTATTAATAATGATAATTATGATAGTTATCTAATATAACTCTTATGGTTATCAAATAATAATAATTATAGAATGAATCTTAATGAATTCTCCAATTGATAAGATCATCAAATGTATAATGATAATGTATATAACATATAATTCTCATTTTATATAAAGAAGGAGATATCAAATTCTTCAGGTTAGAATAATCTGACGGAAGCTACAAACATTACCAATTACTACTTATAATTAAAGTCATGAGAATTACGAGGACAAGGAACAACAGTATAAACTGGTGGAAAAAGAAGAAACCCTTGATTTAATGGTTAATTTGGATGATTAAAAATACTTGATGGAGAATTTTTGTGATTCCCTTCTCCATAATATGGAATACACCAAAATTGAGAAATCCTCCCCCTAAACTTGCAATTGTGAACACGGACGTTCTCCATCTTCAATAGTAAATTATAGAATGGAAAAAAGAGTTGTTGAGCTCGAGGATATTGTTGTCTCTTCAACCAATACCAAACAACCTATGGTAATGTGATCATTTCACTTTGAAAAGTATTGATGGCCTAAAACATAAATCTATTATGGGTCTTTGTTTAGGAAAGAGAAAAATAAGGAAGAACTTAAAACTGGGCCAGGGAGTTGATCAGAGCTATGATATGAATGATAAAAATTATAATGAGGAGGTAGGGGAATGGTTCATAAGTCTTCATCATCTCTCAAATAATTAGGTAATTATTACTTTCTATGATAATGCCAAGGAAGCTTCTCTCTGAGGTTGGGGGCCTCTTTTGTTATTTGTTCTACATGTGCTTCATTCCTATAATAAATTTAGTCTTTTTTATATTAATTTAGTTATTATTTTAGTTTAATTGTATATCAAAAACTATAAAGGTTTATGGAACACTATGAAATCTATGGTTTAATGGTATAACTCTCAAACTCTCATAGTTAACTTTTTTTTTTGTTACAATGCTATAATGTCAATGGTAGGAAGTATAGTAGATCTCTAAGATAGTTTATCTACTTCTATATAGATGATATGATGTTTATTAGTAATTTTTTGAGCTTTTATCTTTGCTATATTTAAGTCTAAAATAATAGCATTAATATTAGTGATGGTCTTAGTTAAATAGTCTATTATATGTTATAAGTTTTTTATTCAAATTTTGAATTCCTAGTGCATGTTTGTGTCCTTCAGGTTCTAATCCAACATAAAGGATGATTTGTTGAGTTTTTTTTCTTGTTGTATTTGGGATCATGGTTCTTTCCCTATTGATTCAATCAAAAACATGTCTATGATAATGGTAGAAACAAATACATCATATGGAAATCCAAACCTTATTATTTTTCCATGAGTTACCATGTCATCTTGTAGGGATTCCAACTCCACACCTGATAGAGTAACACTTGCAAATATAAAATCATTATGTTGTAGGCTTATTTACCAAATTACTTATCATATTCCTCAATCTTCCTATAATGTAAAATTCAAACCTATTTTATGTGGCTCAGCTACATATGTTGGTCTTATGTATATTTTAGGGTATGGACTATATTCAACTTACCTATTTTCATAATGTACAACTAATTTTAGGATTTGTTATATTGGCTCCTTCCCACGTGATCAAACAATGTCTTTTCTACATTATCCAATAGAGACTATTTCATTCCTTTTATTCACCTTTTATCATTTTCCTATAGTATAATGCATTAAATAATAGATGATAAGAAACCCTAAGAATTTGAACAAAAAATCACTTCTCAAAACACACACTCGATTATGTTTTACTTGGCAGCCATCCAATATTCAATCTAGGAATGTGATGGCTTGTAGATGCACTCTTAGTAGTACATGAACAAAGGAGAGCCAATCACAACAATCAAAAAACATATTTAAATGGAAATAAAACTTAACCAAAGTTATACCTCATGGAATTTGTCCATCATCGTTTAGAATCACATTTTTCTTAGTCACTGTCTGTTCTTTATTTTATGCATGGAGTGAGACCACAACAATAGAGGTATATCAACCTACATATTCAACATAAAAATAATTATATCTTCCTTTATCACATATTCAAATAACTTGGAAATGTAGATTAATTAAAATACCTACATTGAGCTTTCCTATAACAACCTAATGGACCATAGTCAACCATGGCACATTCAAGATTTTCCTAGAGGATTACCATTTTTTTTTATAATATCATCTATTCCATTACTTCAAGCTTCCAATCATCTCATCTCCAAAAATAAGAATTTAAGACTTTTCTATTCTCACAAGTCACAAGCACATAAATGGTTCATTCTCTAATACCAAATCAAGTAATAGAATGCCTAATTACAAACTTATCATTAATAAAAAAAATTTTAAAAAGTGGAGAATAATAGTTAAGAAAAATACATAAATTACATAATTGTAACTACATACATAACCATGCAAAATAATATGTAATATGCCAACACAATAAAATAAGTAATTTAATTGAGCATTAAAGTCTACTATAGGTAACTAATGATCAATATGTTAGAATATTTCTTGTTATGAGTATGTCCTACCATATTGTAAAACGTCATAAGAATCGCATTAAAACTTTATGTGAGATTACCTAAGAGATTTTCATACATAAGGTAAATTTTTTATTTTATCATTTATTATTTGATTAACCTCTTACCTTGCAAGGGCATGCACTCTATCTCATAATTGTCATTATGCAATTAGAAACACTAATCACAGGTCTAGCTTATTTAAGCCTCTTTATGAAGTAACCATTTTCACTAATTTTTATGTTTGCAAGTTTGGATCTAGGAATCAGAGATTGTAGACAAGTAGAGAAGATAGTAATGAATCATCTCATACTTTCAATGGAAAAAAATTAGTTGAGAAATGGACACCAAACACCACTATCTCTAAAAAAAAATTCATACTTTTAGGGAATAAATGTGGAGCCTATATCTATCTAATTTATGGGCATATTTTGAGCATCCATCACCTTAAAAAATGGGCACTTTATGATTCTATCAAGAACAATTGAATCCAAAATTTATAGTTTTCGATTCTTATTTGTATCTTCATTCTAAATGTATTATTATTGTTTTTTTGTGAACAATAGTGTATAAATATCATTTCCCTTCTTTTTTCATGACATTTACATGTCTTATGCTTGCATATCTTCTAATTTAGTTGCAATCATTTTATTTTATTTTTCTTGTATATATACTTGCATTTAATTAGATGTTTATTTAATTTCATAGTTTTTGTTACATGTCAATTTTTTGAATAAAATTTGTGTGATATTACAATAGACTAAATTATTATAGCATCTACTCTACATATACATCTCATCATCTCATTCTTCTTTCTATTTCTGTCAAGGATAATGCGCATATCTTGAAACTTATATTTTCATAATTCATTATTATGGATATGAAAATCTTGTAAGAATAAATTAGGTCAACTTACAAATTCTTGTTATTTTCCTAGTATTAAGTGCTAGTTTCTGGATTCAATTCTTGTTATTTTCATGTCTCTTTTCTCTCTAGCATCCTGATGATGGATCATGTAGTATGATCTGAAACGTTGATGGAAAAAAGGACTACACAATTGAATCCAAAAACTAGCACTTAATATTATGGATTGTGGAAATCTAATGGATCTGATATTTTCCTAGTGCTAGTGTTGAACCTATGTTACATGCCAACTTCCTCCTATTAGGAAAATACACAGATTAATTATCTCTTAATCCTACTACCATTTTTCTAATGACCTCTCGAAAATAATGCTCTCATTATTTCCATGAGTTAGATAATGATAAATTAAAGTAGCTAGACAAGAAAATTTAAGGCTTTAAATAATTAATTAGCACAAAACACTAGGAAAAAGACACCATCCCTCTTACTAAGATTCTAAGGAATTTGCTACATGGTGTAGATGTCCCATTTAGCTTATCTAACATAGTGGATGGAAAATTTGTGATGATAGGTAGTTCTCAAAATTAAATTGGATGTACGTATTTTTAAAATCAGTGAAAATGTAGGTATAGATGCCCATGATTATACCTTGTATTCATGTATTCAATTATTCTATAATTCCTTCTATGGAAAAAACTATTAATTTTATTTATACTAGTTATAGGGTTATTTTTGAGAGTCCTATTAAGAAGTATACTCAAATGTTCCAATTTCCTCTAGCCTATACTTTTTTTTAATCAAAATGTTCATATTCCTTTGTATCATATCATTTTCTTATCCAATCTCCTCTAACTTTCATTTATCATGATATTCTACCACCAACTATTAGTTATACTCCATCTTTGTACTTTTCCCTTTTGAAAACACATTGTCCTTCTAATCCTATCATAAAATAGAAATTACATAACATGTCATACCTTATATGTGTTGGATACAATTGTCTGAAGGAGATTGTTGAAATAATTATGTGTTGTCTTTGATGTCACACAAATGTCATATCAAGTATCTACCGAGCTCAGTAGGTCAGCAAAGTAGTTTCCAGTGTCTACCGAGCTCAGTTGGTCAGCAGGCGGTTTTCAAGTGTCTACCGAGATATCTCGGGTGTCAAAGAAATGTATGGCAGAATTCAGTGTTAACCAAGCTTCCTCGGTTATCAAATGAAAGTTAGTGTTTACCGAGTTTCACTCGGTCCCCAAAGGATGTTGCAAAATTTGCAGTGTTTATCGAGTTCTTTCGGTCACCAAAGGAAATCTTTTCGGATTAGTGTTTACCGAGCAAGGTCGGACCAGTAAAGGATTTTGTTAATTTGAGAAATAAAGTTTGTTTATTCCAGCTGATTGTTGTAATGATTAGTAATGTTTTGTAAGGTTATCAGTGCCGACTTGACAATCCAAATGGTATATATAGAAGGTCAAGTTGTGAATTAGAGGCATGCAAGTGAAAAGAGAAGAAAAGTATGTGAGCAAATTTTGAAGGATGATTAGATATCCTTGAAGAGCAATAGAGATATATTTGATCAGGAAGGATCTAGTGAAGCAGAACAGAGATCCGTAATCAACAATTCAGTTGCATCATTTATTCAGGTCACTTCACTGTTACTTTCTTACCATTGTAGCAGTGATTTCAAAATCTTCTAACCGAGTTGGTTTAACAGCCATTTTGTAAATCCTCTAACAAGGTGACAGTTCTATTGAATTGTTTCAAGACCTCTTACAAGGCCACTCCTAGCAGGGTGATTAAATCCTCTAACAAGGTCACACCTGACAGTGTGTTTTGTAACCTTTCACCGGGTTGGCTCCTAACAGGGCATCACTTCAGAAGAGTGAAAATTAGTAACTAGTTACATTGGTGGTTTTTCCCATATTGGGTTTCCAGGTTAAATCTGGTGTCTCTTGTGTTCATAATATTTTCCTTATTCATGTATGCTAATCACTGATGAATTCTTAAGAACAGTTATAATTAATACTCTCTACAATTACCGAGTTTCAGCATTTCTCTGTATGTCAGCAGTAAATAATTTAATAAGACATCTAAGGGATCAGTGGTAATATTTTGTGGCTAACTGATTCACCCCCCCTCTCAATTACTACATCCATATTTCCAACAATTGGTATCAAAGCTTTTGGTGCTTGCAGGAAGGGTTTCAAGGACCTAAGCTAAAGATCAGGATGTCTTACAAGAGAGAAATTCCAAGGCTTAACAGAGATAACTTTTCAACATGGCAAGGTCTCATGAGACTTCATCTAGCTTCCATTGGTGATTCAGGATGCAAGCATATTGATCAAGAATATACAGTTCCTACTAGCACATTAACTATTGAAGACATTGCAGAGAAAAAGAACCATAAGACCATGATGATAGATATTGCATCAGCTCTTAGCTATGAAGAATTTGATGAGATCAAAGACTGCACAACTGCCTATGAAATATGGAACAAGCTAAAGAAAATTTATGGTGGTGATGACAATGTGAAAAGAGCCAAAGCAGAAATCCTAAGAGGACAGTTTGATCAGATGAAGATGAAAGAAGATGAAAACATTGCAAAATATGTTGAAAGGATCAAGGTAAGTGTTAGTGCAATCAGAGCTTCTGGAGGAAAAATTGATGATGAAACTATTATAAGTAAGGTTCTTAGAACATTGCTTCCTATTTATGCAATAAGAGTATCTACTATTCAAGAAAGAAGATGCGAACAAAATCACAATATAACTTTGGATGCCTTAGTTGGAAGATTGACAGCTTTTGAATTAGATAACTATGACAACTATGTTCCAACTTCTGAAAATATTGAATCAGCATTTGAGGCCAAACTTTCACTTAAGAAGGGCAAAAAAATCCAGTCAGAAAGCGAAGAAGAATCAGAGGAAAGTTCAGACAGTGATCTTGAATTTATTGAAGCATTACTTGCAAAGAAGTATACTAGAGGCAGAGGAAAATACAAAGGTAAAACTCCCTTAATCTATTTTTCATGTGAAGAAATTGGTCATATTGCAGCTAGGTGCCCAAACAAGCAAAGAAAAGATGAGAAGAAAGGTCACAAGTACTATGGAAAGAATAATTTCAAGTCATTCAAGGATAAAGGTAAGAAAACATGTTTTTTGGCTAAGGATTTTGATGATAGTGAAGAAGAAATTGTCTTCATTGCTGTAAAAGATGAATCTGATGATGATGAAGATGAGATGGCACTTATCTCTCATATAAGAAAATATGATACATGGATTATAGATAGTGGATGCTCACATCATATGACTGGTGACAAAACTAAGTTTAAACATTTTGAAGACTATAATGAACTTATATGTGATAATGCATATTGGGTTGAAGGATTAAAACATAATCTTCTAAGTGTAGCACAGCTAATCAACATTGGATTCAAGGTTGAATTCATGAATGGAAAAGCAAGACTACTGGATGACAAAGGAAAACTAATTGGTTCAGGAAAACAAACCAAAGGTAACCTATTTTATCTTGATCTCAGTGAATGCTCATGTTTTATTGCTCAAATTGAAGAAAGTTGGTCATGGCACAAAAGGTTATGTCATGTAAATTTTGATAATATGGTGAAAATAAGAAAATTCAAGAAAGTAAGAGGTGTTCCTACTTTGAAGAAACCTAATGTTGGTCTATGCAAGAATTTTCAGATTGGTAAAATGGGAAAGACTAGCTTTAAAAGTAAAAACTATCAGTCTGAAGATATTTTGGATATTGTACATACTGACTTATGTGGACCTATTGGAATTGAAAGCTATACTGGAGAAAAATTCTTTATTCTCTTTGTTGATGATTACTCTAGAATGATGACTATTATGTATTTAAGAGAGAAGTCAGAAGCATTTGAGAAATTCAAATGGTATTTGGCAAGAGTAGAAAAGGAAATAGGAAAAAGAATGAAGTGTTTGAGATCAGACAGAGGTGGTGAATTCATCTCCCATGAATTCAATAATTTCTACATTGAAAGAGGAATCAAAAGATAGGCATTAGCTCCAAGAACTCGTGAGCAAAATGGAATAGCTGAAAGGAGGAACAAATCTATCATGGATTGTGCAAGGACTCTAATGATTGAGAAGAACATTACTATGAAATACTGGAAGGAAGTTATTAGCACTGTAGTTCATACCTTGAACTGAGTATAGTTGAGGAAAGACACATTCAAAACCCCTTATGAGTTATGGTATGGCTATAAACCCAATGTAAGTTACCTAAAAGTATTTGGTAGTAAATGGTACATCTTGAAAGAATCTAGAAAAGGCAAATTTGATGTAAAAGGTGATGAAGGAATATTTTTGGGATATTCTTGCAAAAGTAAGGCATATAGATGTCTAAATTTGTCTACTCACAAAATCATAGAAAGTGCACATGTGAAAGTTGATGAGTTTTCAGAAAAGACTGAAGAAGAAAGCAAAAGGGAACCAGAGGATTATAGAAGATTTGTTTACATTGAACCTAATACATTGCTAGACACATCTTTCAATAAGGAGACTACATCGACCAAGCCCAGTACAGTAATTGAGTCATAAGAAGAAGTTCAAACCAAGTCACAAGAAATCGAGTCTCAGCCTGAAGCTATCGAGCAAATATCTACTGAGCCCGGGCAAACTAAACCTAAAGATGAAATTCAAGAAGATGAAAATGTAACTCATTCAAGAAGAAAGGAACCTATATTGGCCAAGTATGTCAGAAAGCATCATACACCAGATCAGATTATTGGAAACAAATCAAATGGCACTATGACAAGAAATAAACTAAAAGGTAAATGTTTACTTGTTGATTTTGAACCTAAAAATGTCAAAGATGCATTGGAAAATGAAAGTTGGATTGAGGCTATGAATGAAGAAATAGAGAAAATAGATAAAAATAAGACATGGACTCTTGTACCTAGGCCTAAAGATAAAAATGTAATTGGGACAAAATGGGTATTCAGAAATAAGTTGAATGAAGATGGTCAAGTATCAAGAAACAAAGCAAGATTGGTATGTAAAGGACACTCTCAAGAAGAAGGTATAGATTATGGAGAGAATTTTGCTCCTATTGCAAGATTAGAAGGTGTAAGGACTCTACTTGCATATGCAACACATAAAGGATTTAAGGTATATCAGATGGATATAAAATCTACATTTCTCAATGGTATTCTTGATGAAGAAGTCTACATTGAGCAACCTGAAGGTTTCATTGATCCAGACAAAAGGGATATGGTCTACAAGTTACACAAAGCACTGTATGGTCTGAAACAAGCCCCTAGAGCATGGTATGAAAGATTACATAACTATCTTACTTAGATTGGTTTTAAAAGAGCTAATGACAACAGTAATTTATACATCAAAGAAGGACTAGATAACAAAATTGTTTTGGCAAAAATATTTGTGGATGATACTGTGTTTACAGGGAATGATGATCAGTGCAAAGAATTTTTAGAGCAAATGAACAAAGAATTTGAAATGTCTATGTTTGGTTAGATAAAATTCTTTGTTGTACTTCAAATTCATCAGAGCAAAAATGGTATCTACATTACTCAGTCTAAATACATCAAGGAAATACTCAAGAAATTTGGTATGGAAGATTCAAAATCAGTCGGTACCCCCATGTGTATTGGATTGAAGCTTACAAAAGAACAAATTGCAGATATCTTCACCAAGCCATTACCTAAGGATGCATTCTTGTATCTAAGAGGTCAATTAGGTGTCATTACCCTATCTAAGGCTCACTAAATTAAGTTTTATTAATGCATCAACCAGAGCATGTTGAAGATCAATCAGTTGATGCAGCATAGTCAAGGAATCATTGCATATGAATCAGTACTTAAGGTACATTGGTATTCACCGAAAGTGTGTTATCTTTGGCATGTGTTGTCAAAGAGGGAGAGTTTGTTGTCATTTCATGAAATTTCCAAAAAAAAAAGAAAAGAAAAGAAAAGAAAAGAGGGAAAGTTTTCAAAAGAAGTTTGCTGACAGAGGGAGATGAGAATCAGAATGAAGCTAAAGATATGTTCCTTATTCTATGTTTGCTGTGAAATTTCACTATGCTATGACATATTGTGTTGCCATCAATGCCAAAGAGGGAGATTGTTGGATATAATTGTCTGAAGGAGATTGTTGAAATAATTATGTGTTGTCTTTGATGTCACACAAATATCATATCAAGTATCTACCGAGCTCAATCGATCAGCAAAGCAGTTTCTAGTTTTATACACCCAAAAATGGTCACCTAGACTATTAGTTCCTTGCTAGCATTTTTGCTAAAATCATAAATTGCTTATTCTTGATCAAATCCTAGTTCTATCATTTATTTGATTATTTTCTATAGGCTAACCATTTTATCCTAAGTCTTTATTTATTAAAAGGAATATTTCCTCCCCTTTTAATAAATAAAAATCCCCCACTTTTCCTCTATCCTAAGTTGCACAAATAAAGCATTATTCTTATTTTATAAAAAGGGAAAAAGAATTTTTTGTCTCATATGGACACAAAAGTCAACTCTTATTTTTTCATTGGAGGATATTTGTGCACAAGGATCAAGCTTCTTTTTTTCTCCACCGTTTATTAAATCTTTTGCCTCTAAATCTCCATGGTCCATTCCTTTTCATTTCTTATAAAAGGACAGCTCTCTTCATTTTGATATCTTAGGTTTTTATGCTAATGTTATGCTGCAAGTTTTCTAGGTCATTTTGGAGCTTTTGAAGATTTGGAGCATTCTTGGCTTTTGCATCTACATGTTATCATAGTTTCATTTCTTGCATTATCATGGCATTCTTAGCTTAGATTTCCTTTATGTTTTAGATTAACCCATCTAGCTTAACTAGGAGGCTTTGTAATACTTGCATCTTTCATTTTCATAGCTTAGCTTGCATTTCCATTTCTAGCATAGCATTGCATTGCATTTTCATTCTTGATTCTTGAGGATATTGGCATTCTTGCCCTTGTCTTCATTGAATCTCCCATTGCATGGTTTACTAGCAAGGTTATTGGTTAAATAGCTCTAGTTGAGAGCATTCTTAAAACCCTTGCACTCCATGCCTAGGGAGCTATGGATTGATTTTTGAGACCTCATTCTTGAGTGTTCTTGAATGTAATGATTCATAGAAGTGTGACACAATTATAACACACATTTTTGGCACCCACCGTGGGGCAGAGTAGATTATCTTTGTCCTTTAATTCTACATTTTCTGTCATTTTTTCAGCATATTTTCGGCTTAAATTGTGGTCTCTAGTTTTCTGTTTCAATTTTTTCATGCGATGATTTTATCTCAGGTAGTTTCTGCGCTTTTGTCCATGATTCCTGCGCATCCGTAACATTCTACTACGCATATACACTTTCTGTGCTTTGGTTTCTCTATTTTGTACATCTGTAAAGTTCTGCTGCACATCAACACTTTCTGTGCATCTGTCTCATATAGCTGCACATTTGTTTCACTCTGGAAAATGGGCACCCATTTTTGAGAAATTTTTGCAAATGGTATCAAAAATCCAAGTGTGATATATTGTTGGAAAGGTCTTTCCGAGCCGAATCCAACCATGATGGTTTCATTTTCAGATTTTGTCATTTGATCAGTTATTTTTTGTAGATTATCTAATTTTTCATGTGCTAACCATTGTTAAATTTTAGATTTTGCTAACCTTTTGTTGGTCTAGCAAGTTGTTTTGAAGGTGCTCTTGCTTTCATGGAAAATGCTTAAAATTGCTTGAGGTACTTTGTTCCATCTCTACAACATTTGGATTTTGGGATTAAAATTGAACCTCTCATGTGTTTGGCTTGAGTGTTTACATGCTTTCATAGAACACATTTCAATTGATGCTCTTAATGGGAAATGAATGAACATAGATTTTCTTTCATACAAGTTTGTGTAAGTGAATGCTTGTGTTTAAACCTTAAGTAATTCTTGGTTCCAATATCAAATATCTCATTGAGTGATTGAGGGCATGGATTCATTCCTTGTTTACATAGGGAGTTAAATGCACCACTTTGTGGACTCACTCTATGTTTACTTGGAAAGTTAAATATTCCATTGTTCAACCCTTTTTCATTTGTGAGTAGTATTGATTAGCAATCTTAGATTACTTATGATTGATCTAGATTACTATCTTGGGTTATTGGACTCACTAATCCATTGACCCCTCATTTCCGCCCCATGGTTGCAAGATCAGCACCACATCAAAGGGGAGGGGTCTACAGGAAAGAAGCGTTAATTGCTCCTCTAGGAAACCCTTTTGTTTTTTTTGGAACTCACTTGTTTTCTAAAGTGTGGACTCACTTTGAGTTGATGTGAGGAGTTAAATGTTCCACTTTTGGACTCACTTCACATTCTCTTGAAGGGTTAAAAGTTCCACTTTTGGACTCACTTCACATTCTCTTTAAGGGTTAAATGTTCCACTTTTGGACTTGCTTCACATTATCTTAAAGGGTTAAATGTTCCACTTTTGGACTCACTTCGCATTTACTTGAAGAGTTAAGTGTTCCACCTTTAGTGCTCTAAATACTTTTGATAGTGAATTACTTAATTTTATTTTTAGAAGGCCTGCTTGGGGACACACCACCTCAAGGGATGACCTTAACTCTTGTGTTCTAGTAGAGTATAAATAGTAGGTGGTGAATCAAAAGACACCTCTCTTGGGAATTGAGTTTGATATCACTCTTGGCTAAGCCTCAAAGAACTTTATACCTTTGATAAGTGAAGGAGGAGATTTGGGTTACCATCTCCCCCTGGCTATGTGATTTTAGATTCTTCTCATCTATGAATTTGGGCCTCACGTACCTTGTGTATATCGAGGACTCCCTTTATAAAAGATATGTATATCCCTATAGACAGCTTGATAGGATGTTGTTGTGTTCTAAGTGCCTACTAAAACATTTTCAAGAACATACACAAATAGAATCTTTAAGGAGTAGAAATACTAAGTCACTATTCTTGTTCATGTGCAAGGTTGCTTTGCCCCTTGCTCATTGTTTGAAGACAACTACTTGCTTGAACTCCTTGATTGCTGTCTTATGTGCTTGATCCATGATAAAAATCTATTAATATACTTACTTGATCTTTTAAAACGCTTCAAAATTGAGATTTTTATGTTCATTGGTCATAGAGTCGTACGACTCTGCAATAGTGTCACCTGGCCTTACTGAAAATTGTCGCTTGGCTTAGGGAAAAGTGTCACCTCGCTATAAACTGTCACCTTGTCTACCTGGAAAGTGTCACCCAAAACATTTTTGTTGTCTTGTTGCTGTTGCAATCTGGAGCTGCTAAACTTGCATTTTAACCTGTCGTAGAGTGTCTTTTTCTATTCTTACCTGAAGCTGGTCTGTTATCTGCATGCTCAAACTTGTTCTAGATTGAAAAAAATGAGCTAAAACTATTGGATTTGAGCTTAACGAATGCTACTCTTGATCACTTGTCGCATCACAGTTACCTCTCTAGCTACTTGCTTATTGAGCTTCTTGCTTGCTACTCGGCTTTAGTCAATTGATTGCTACAAGTGCTTGAGCACTTTTGATGAGCCATATCTCTATTGTTCTACTTTGACAAGTGATCTTTATTATCTTTTCTTATCTCAAATCTGAGAAACTGTGTCTCATTCTATTAGTCAACCAACATCTCTTTTCATGTCGGTTACAACTCGGTCTCGGTTTGAGCAAAAGAGTCATCCTCCATTCAATTATACACAGTTACCTTCTCCAACTAGATGCTCATGAGCACCCTTTAGCAACAATAGTTCTAGTTCTAACCAATCTGAGGATTCTAAGGCTACCCCATGGTACAAAGGAGGTTTCCTCTTTTCTGCATTCAAGACCCCCAGAAACATAGATAGTGTCTCACTCACTTTGACTGAACAAGAAAAATTTCAACGCTTGCAAGAACACTTTGAGCATAAGGATAACCAAGTGTGCTTAGACAAAGAACACAATCAACAAAGGATGGATGCTGCTAGACATATGACTTATAGAGGAGTGTCTTATGAGCAACCTGAGACTAGTAACTATGAGCATAGACCTCTTTTTAATGGCAACAATGGCAACAACATGCCACCAAGATCTCCTCCAAGAACCACTTTTGGTATGCCTTCTTCACCTTCTAGACCTCCTCCCTCTCAACATGAGGTAGAGGCTGATGATGAGATTTCTAGTGAGGATCTTATGAGATTTGAACAAGATGTGGTCTCCCAACGAATGATGCATAAGCTTTTAGCGCGTAATGGTGATCAATATTTTCAATATATGACTTCTAGAGGATACAAGCTTCCTCTTGGCTATGATGTCAGACAAATTGTCCAACAAAGAGTACCAACTGAATTGGAAGTGCTTCAGGAAGAACTGTGTCAAACAAATCAATGCCTTACCCAAATGGCAATAGACAGAGAGCCTCCAAAGGTCTCTTTTGTAGAATCAATTTGTTCTCTTCCCTTTGATAGGAGTCTATACATGGTCCCGTTTCCTAGGGATATTGAGGTTCCCAAATATGACAAGTATGATGGAAATGGTGACCCCCATGACCATGTGCATCACTTTTATGCTCTTAGCATGGACTTCCTTCATGAAGACACATTTCTTCTACGACTGTTCCCTAGAAGCTTAAGAGGACAAGCTTTAGAATGGTTTGCAAAGTTGACACCTCCTTTGAAGACTTTTGATGAGTTAGCTATGTGCTTCACACAACATTATTCTTACAACATCCAACAACCTATCACCATGATAGATCTCAGTAATCTAAGACAACATCAAGGTGAGCCATTTGCAACTTACTTACAATGTTGGAGGTCATTGTATTTTAGGTATCCTCGTTAGTTACCCAAGAGAGAAAAGATTGGCATTTTCATCAACACTCTTGTGCCTGAGCTATATTATGATTTAAGGAAGCAACTGTTCTCCTCCTTCCATGACATGGTTGAAAGTGCATATCAAAGTAAGGATGTAGCTATAAGAAAAGGGGATATTGTTATTAATAAAGATGCTAAAGGTAATGGCAAAGACAAGAACAAACCTTGGAATAAGAACAAGTATGTTTTTACTGATGGGGTTGTTGACACTCCTAAAGCTAAAGAGCCTACTTTTAATCTCTCCAATGCTATCTATGTAGCAAAACAACAAGAAGCTACCAATGCTCACAGTGCTCCTAAATCTCAATATGAAAATAAGCCTAAGAAGTCATTTCAAAAGCAAATCTATACCAAGTTGGTAGAACCTTACGATGTGATCCTTAAGACTTTGGTTGACAATGGATATCTTACGCTTCCTAATAAACCTGGTAACTGGGATTTGATAAATAATCCTGATTGGTGGAGAGAGGATCATTACTTCCATTATCATAGAAATAAGGGACATCCGACAGACAATTGTTTTAAGCTTAGGGATGATATTCAAGACCTCATTGATAACAACACAAACTCCACTGATGGCTTAACTAAAAATTATGATCACACAGCTTTCAAAGATCCTCTACCTAAGCATGATAAGGGGGAAACCTCTAAAGCACATAAGAAGAATCATGATGCAAAGATCAATTACACATATCCTTCTAATACACCTGTGATCAACATGGTAGAGCCCGTTGAGAGTGTTCTAATAATGAGGTCTCAAGAGGATAATAAAGCCAATCATGGTAAGCCAAAGTTGGTCTTGCAAACATGTGGTAGTTCATCTTCTTGAAGTGAGACACTGAATGCTATTACTAGGGGGCAAGCCAAGATTGTCCTTAAAATTGTGCAAGATCCCAAGCAAGCTTTGCCTTCCAAAAAAGTGGCTCCTTCAGCCACCCTTAGCTATGATCTTGTCCAACATTTGCAAAAGACACCAGCATAGATATCTATCCTTGAGTTGCTTTGGTTATCCCCTTTGCATAGAGATATTCTTGATGAGGCTCTATGTACAACACGTGTTCCCAATTACATTGATCTAGATCAATTTCAGGCTATGGTCAACCACATTTCATCTTCGCTATCTCTCTCCTTTTCTACAGAAGATGACATATCTATTGCTCACCCTCATAATCTAGCTTTACACATTGAAGTTCTAGTCTACAATACCCGATTCCACCGAGTCCTGATAGACAATGGTGCAGGATTAAATATTGTTTCTTTCAATGTCATACAACAATTGGGTTTGTCAGAATTTGTTGTAGATTGTAAAAAGAAGATTACTATAAAAGCTTACAATGAAGTGGAAAGATCTTCCAAAGGTCTTGTCACGCTACCTATCTAAGTGGGCCCTATCATGAAAGATATTAGCTTCCTAGTATTGGACATCCCACTCGCATACAACATTCTTTTGGGTCATCCTTGGATCCATGACATGCAGGCTGTTCCTTCCATTTATCATCAGTGCGTCAAATTTCCATATAATGGCACTGAAGTTGTGATTCCTGGAGACCATACTATTGCTATTAATGCTCTTGCTACTACTAAAAAATTTGTCCCTCACAATGAACCTACTGTTGATCCTAGTACGTCTGTAGTTTCTGCTAAGAAATCACTTAAGATGATGAGCCTTGGTATGGGTGAATATACGCTATATTCCTTTGCTTCTATACCTATTTCTCCTAGGTCATATGGGAAACCTTCTGATAACATGAAGCCTTCCACTTTTTCTATGGTGATCTTTGATACTTTTGTTCCTTCATCCATTCCTTTAGAAGTAGAAAGAGAAGAACAAGATATTCAAGAGTGGATCTATAGAGAGGATTCTGGAAATACTCCCATGCTCAGTAATTCAGACACAGATACAGATGAGTCACCACTACACACTATGGTTAAAATGGGAGATGATCTTCCTTCTACTTCACTTCTTTGGGGAGAAGAATGTATATCTACTGATGATATAGTTGAGGCCTCTATGTCTAGAACCTATATGCCTAAAGAATCATTGAACTATGATAGACAATGTCGCAACATTGCATGACTGCTACAAAGAGGTGATCTCTCACATAATGACATGAGTATCTCTACTTCTTGGCATCTTAAGCCTCTTCCAGAAGATTCTTCCATGATAGATATGGATGTTGATGTAGTTCATACCTCTGGTAACCATCCCAATGTATTCAATGAGTCTCGCAAAGGGTTTAATGGGTTTGTTCCCTGTATTGCCTTAGTAGACTATGTTGGTCCTTCTATGACAAATCTAGATCTAGCTACTTTTGGAGCTTACCCTATAGGCTCAAATTCTCTTGTCACTAGAGATGAAACCCCTCACATAAATGCTATTGAACCAATCACTTCATTTCATCTCGCATCAACACCTGTAACTTCTTCCACCAGTGAACTAGCCACAAAAAAGATTGAATCAGCAATCAAGCATCACAGTCATCAAGTCAAAAGAAAAGAGCAATGGTCAGATGGAAAAAACCACACTATGGTAGTATCCAAACCTAAGAAAAGTAAAAATAAAAATCTACTCAAAAATAATGATTCTCAAATAAAAGATGACAAGTTGATTCTCTACAAAGAAATGGTGAAATTCTTCAAGCATGATCTCATATTTGTTACACTTCAGCCCACTCCTAGAGCTGAGAACAAAGTTGCTAATGCCTTGGTTACTTCAACATCCATCTTACAAATGAAAAAGCATAAAATTCACTTCAAGTTCCTGGTGGACAAATTATGCTCCTACCTTCCACCTCATATCCCTCCTAAAAATCCACCACGCCATTCTTTCTGCCATCCCTTACACTTTTCCTTTGTCTCTGGTGACTTGTATAGGAAGGGTCTAGATGAAACTCTCCTTAAGTGTCTAGAAATAGAGGAGTCAGAAAAAGTGCTAGCTGAAATCCATGATGGCATATGTGGATCACATTCTAATGATCCTTCACTAGCTCAAACATTGCTTAGGGCTGGTTATTATTGGTCGAACTGGTTGAGACCTCCTATCATCACAGTTGCAGCATTTGGGCCTGGGGCCTATCAGGTTTCTACATCAAAGGAAATAGATTCTTGATGCCTGTTTCTGTTTGGGGCATTCTTTGTACATATTTTATGATCCTAAAAAAATTCCAAAAAAATTCATATATGATGCTGAAAAAATCCTAAAAAGCATATAAAGTCCTAAAAAAATACAAAAAAATCAAAAAATTCAAAAAATCAAAAAAAATTTGAAAAAGTGCCTTGGTGAAAACCTGGAAACAAGCACCTTGGTAGCAAAAATACAAAAAAATTTATAAAAAGTCTGAAAAAATTGCAATAAATCTATCAAGTAGTGAAAACCTAGAAATAAGTGTTGCTTGAGACCCTCTGCACCTATGTCTATCAGTCTTGCGTGGCACTCATTCGCTCCACTTCTTGCTTTGCCTCTCCTAGCCTGGAATTGACTCTTGTCTTAGTCTGGGGGGCATACGTTGTTTTCAGCTTATCTTGGGTCTCTTTGTGCATCTGGGTTTCTTAGGCACCTCACAAATGGTGTTTTCCAACACCACCCCAACTATTTTTTTCAACACTACCCTAGCGTCGAGTGTTTCTCAACACTTATCAGATATCCTACCCGCAGTCTAGATGATGCAATATTTCTCACTGGTAGATGCAATACTCAAAGTTTGACTCTATGACCTACACACATGCACTTAAACACTTGCTAAGATTTGCTTGACTTTATTTCTTGGTGTGCTGTCTATGATGATTTCTTTGCTGAGTGTTCTCCCCCTATGATCATTTTCGATGATGCATAGCTAGAAGACTAAGGGAATGAGAACATGTTTTATTTCTTTTTCTGCTTGTGGATATATTTTGTTGGTCCTACTTGTCATTAGCATTTATGCTTGTTCCACTTGACATTGGGATCTACAAGGTATTATCCTTGACTGTTTTGCGAGTGCATGCTTATAGTCATCCTGACTTTCATGTGTCTTGATACAAGCATAATCTCACCATATCAAACTTAGGTAATCTCACTGCACTAGTCATCTTGACCTACATGTCTCTGATGCCTAGGTGGGATTCCCACATTTCTATCTGATATAGATCATATTCATATCCACATAGTTATGCTAGTGTGTATTGTATGATCTTGCGACACTACCAATAACGCTCAATGATGAATATTAGATGTCTATTGGCTTTGTGACCTTGCAAGTAAACCACTTTTCATGTAGCTTGCATTCTTAGGTTCATGTTAGATTAGTTTTGCATCTTGCATATGGAGAGAGCTCTCCTTTATCTTTCATGGACTTGTTAATCAACTGCGCTCACCTTTCACTTCTTCCTAATCATGTCTTTTGCTTCTTGTCTTTCATATCACATCATTTTGCTTTCATTTCAGGATTGAAACCAAAATCTGAGTTCCCCTTGATTATTCCCATTGAGGCCTGATCCTTCGATCTTCACTGGGGCATTCTTCACCTCTTCATCTCCATCTCTTTCAAACTTCTAGTCTTTCATTCACTTTCACATCCCAAGTTCCAATCCCCCTCCATGGTGTTTACGGGTTGAGGGACTGATAGGTTCATGCCCCGTGTCCCATGTGTGAGGCATATCTTCACTACTTGATGGTTATTCTATTCTCTTTCTTCGATTATGATTTCTAGTGATTTGATCATGTTGCTCTTGCTTCTTCTTTCCCTCTACCTGGATTTCACTTTCGATCCCAAGGGGGCAGACACATCATATATTATTGGCTATCTCTTTCCTAAGTGTTCAGTACTATCACTACTAGGCTGACCATGTAGGATTTACTATCTCTCTACACTTCATTCTTTGGAGTCAGATCGCGATTTGCTTGCCTTCTTGGCTATCTGCTTGCTTTCTTAGCTGATCTATTCTTTGACATAATGTGTTCCTAGATCGATCACACATTAGTCAAAGAGGGGCAAATGTATACACCCAAAAATGGTCACCTAGACTATTAACCCCTTGCCAACATTTTTGCTAAAATCATAAATTGCTTATTCTTGATCAAATCCTAGTTCTATCATTTATTCGATTATGTTTTATGGGCTAACCATTTTATCCTAAGTCTTTATTTATTAAAAGGAATATTTCCTCCCCTTTTAATAAATAAAAATCCCCCACTTTTCCTCTTATCCTAAGTTGCACAAATAAAGCATTATTCTTATTTTATAAAAAGGGAAAAAGCATTTTTTGTCTCATATGGACATAAAAGTCAACTCTTATTTTCTCATTGGAGGATATTTATGCACAAGGATCAAGCTTCTTTTTTTCTCCACCGTTGATTAAATCTTTTGCCTCTTAATCTCCATGGTCCATTCCTTTTCATTTCTTATAAAAGGAGAGCTCTCTTCTTCATTTTGATATCTTAGGTTTTTATGCTAATGTTATACTGCAGGTTTTCTAGGTCATTTTGGAGCTTTTGAAGATTTGGAGCATTCTTGGCTTTTGCATCTACATGTTATCATAGTTTCATTTCTTGCATTATCATGGCATTCTTAGCTTAGATTTCCTTTATGTTTTAGATTAACCCATCTAGCTTAACTAGGAGGCTTTGTAATACTTGCATCTTTCATTTTCATAGCTTAGCTTGCATTTCCATTTCTAGCATAGCATTGTATTGCATTTTCATTCTTGATTCTTGAGGATATTGGCATTCTTTCCCTTGTCTTCATTGAATCTCCCATTGCATGGTTTACTAGCAAGGTTATTGGTTAAATAGCTCTAGCTGAGAGCATTCTTAAAACCCTTGCACTCCATGCCTAGGGAGCTATGGATCAATTTTTGAGACCTCATTCTTGAGTGTTCTTGAATGTAATGATTCGTAGAAGTTTGACACAATTATAGCACACACCAGTGTCTACCGAGCTCAGTCGGTCAGCAGGTGATTTTCAAGTGTCTACCGAGATATCTCAGGTGTTAAAGAAATGCATGATAGAATATAGTGTTAACCGAGCTTCCTCAGTTATCAAATGAAAGTTAGTGTTTACTGAGTTTCACTCGGTCCCCAAAGGATGTTGTAGAATTCACAGTGTTTACCGAGTTCTCTCAGTCACCAAAGGAAATCTTTTCGCATTAGTGTTTACCGAGCAAGGTCGGCCCAGTAAAGGATTTTGTTAATTTGAGAAATAAAGTTTGTTTATTCCAGCCAACTATTGTAATGATTAGTAATGTTTTTTAAGGTTATTAGTGCCAACTTGACAATCCAAATTGTATATATAGAAGGTCAAGTTGTGAATTAGAGGCATGCAAGTGAAAAGAGAAGAAAAGTATGTGTGCAAATTTTGAAGGATGATTAGATATCCTTGAAGAGCAGCAGAGATATATTTGATCAGGAAGGATCTAGTGAAGCAGAACAGAGATCCATAATCAGCAATTTAGTTGCATCATTTATTCAGGTCACTTCATTGTTACTTTCTTACCATTGTAGCAGTGATTTCAAAATCTCCTAACCGAGTTGGTTTAACAGCCATTTTGTAAATCCTCTAACAAGGTGACAGTTCTATTGAATTGTTTCAAGACCTCTTAAAGGCCACTCCTAGCAGGGTGATTAAATCCTCTAAAAAGGTCACACCTGACAGTGTGTTTTGTAACCTTTCACTAGGTTGGCTCCTAATAGGGCATCACTTCAGAAGAGTGAAAATTAGTAACTAGTTACATTGGTGGTTTTTCCCATATTGGGTTTCCACGTTAAATCTGGTGTCTCTTGTGTTCATAATATTTTCCTTATTCATGTATGTTAATCACTGATGAATGCTTAAGAACAGTTATAATTAATACTCTCTACAATTACTGAGTTTCATCATTTCTTTGTATGTCAGCAGTAAATAATTTAATAAGACATCTAAGGGATCAGTGGTAATATTTTGTGGCTAACTGATTCACCCCCCCTCTCAGTTACTACATCCATATTTCCAACAATATGTTCACCAATTAGTTATCATAAATGAAATCCAATATCATTAAACCCTTCCATTATATTATACATGTAGTCCATTATCTTGTACCATCCTACAAACCTCTATTTTGAAAAATATTGATAAACCATGTTTTGAGAAATATAATGAGAATAAAACCCTAACACACATGTAACAAATTTCACAACTTTGGAATTATAGGACAAGGATGACATCATTGATTTTTTATTAACCCACCATGGATGGATTTCCATATTTATATCCCTATTTAAATGGAGAAAATCATGCCCATGGATATGGAAAAGGCATCCTCTACTACAAGAATACAAGACATGTTGATGGTTTATAATGATGTTATGGAGGGCCAAAATAATCTCTTCAAATGGATGGTATCTTAAATTAACTTGGTTAAGGATAGGGTTAATACCCTTAATGATAAATTGGATTTGGGATATAATAACTTGAATGAAAACCCTACCTTGGATAATATTGATAAGATTTGTTCTCTTATCCAAAAAAAATAAAATGATGTGAAAAATACAAGGATGGATCATGAGGATAAGTTTAGGCATCTTTAAGAGATCATTGACAAGGTACATGAAAAGCTTAGGGTAGTTGTGGGAGTGAGTAGAATGGCTATAAAGAATAACACTAACAATATCAAACAATTGAATGAGAAAGACTTAGCTCTTATTGATCTAACTAAAGGTAACTTAGGGTTTCTTTTAGTTAATTTGGAAGAAAAAAGGTATACTATTTTGTTGGATCAACATGTCATGCATGTTGGGCCTATCCTTGGCCCCACAAGCAGAATGCAGCCATGATAAAGGTAAGTTTGATCAAGTCCATACTATCTCTGATATTCTCAAAATTAGTGAATGTGTGATATGAAAGAATGTAGAAGAAATAAAAACGTTAAAAATTCTTTAGTAAGTTTTTGGGTCTATCGACCCCTTTTTATTTCCTTCTATTTTTTTATGGATAGTTGTGGGGTTACTTATTTTTTGTCTTCTGCTCTCCCTTGAAGACTTGTTTTACTCCAATCCAAAACAACTTTTACTAAATTATTCAATTTCTTATTATTTTATTTTATTTTATTTTTATGATTATCTTCTTACAAAATTGAAAGATGGAACCATAGATTAGTCTTCTAACTACCTAAAAATTCAATATTCTTTTCTGACAACTTAACGGTTTTCACATTATTTTCAAAATAGAATTGAACCTTGAAAGTCAAGCATTAATTGGCGTGGTGCATTAAAAAAAAAGAATTTTTTAGGATGATACAAAATCCTTTATTCAAAAATATCATATTCTTTTTGAGATGCTAATGTGTAGTGGGTTTTCACTAAAAATCTAGAGTCGTGGGTTGGAGATAAAATCTTATTCATGAAATATCCTTCTTTTACACATTTTTTAATATCCCTTCATGATTATCAACTAAAGGTCAATCATTATGAGGGCACTTTATTTTTGGATCTCATTGGTCAATCAAAGGTTTCTTGTCCACCTTATCAATCATTTAAGAAATAAAGTTTAAATTTTATCAAAATCAATTCTCCTTTTAACGATATCCAAGGAAAAGTTATGATTTCAACACCTCTTGTTACATGCTACTTTTCTTCTAGACAAAAAAATCAACAATTATCCATGAAATATCAACTACTTTTATCTCTGGATTGGAGATACAATGTTATTCATTAAATATCCTTCTTTTACACATGTTTGAATATCTCTTCATGATTATCAACTATTAGTTAGTCACTGTGAGGGTACTTTATTGTTAGATCTCAATGGTCAATCAAAGGTTGCTTGTCCACCTTATCAATCATTTAAGAAAGAAATTTTAAATTTTATCAAAATCAATTATCCTTTTTCAAATGATATCCAAGAAAAAATTATGGTTGCCACACCTCTTTCTATAGGCTACTTTTCATCTAGACCAAACGATCAACAATTATCCAAAGTTTTTGAATCCTTGTATTCCATCACGCTTCAATCTCTATGTAATAAATAGATTAAGCTTCCTCTTACCACATTAAAATTCCTAGATTATTAAAGATGACATCTAATGAGTAGATGTTGGCTACGTCCATTGAGCCTTTTATAATGAAAAACTATAGATTATATCTCTCTAATATACACTATTATATAATGTTGCATGTTGGTGAGACATAAAAATAATATTCCTTATTGGCATGTCGTTAGAATTTTTATAAAAGTGTCAAGTACATGAAAGAAGATGGAGAATATAATATCATCTGAGATGTAAAATTTTGATCAACCATCTAGATGATTATTTAAGATCATGTCCTATTTGATTAAATACTTTAAAAAATAGAAAATAAATTAGTCAATAATGCAAGGCCATGGGGTATGTGCAAGATCATGAGGGGCCAAAAAGTGGCGATGTGAAAAATATTCACTTTTCACTCATCCAAAAGTGCATGAAAATGCTTGTTGACTTTTCAGTAGGCCTAGGTGTTAGTACACTTGGGCAAACCTGACACCAAAGCACAAGCTTAATCAGGTACCCGATATTATTTCAAGTAGCTGAAACTTGTGGCATAAATCAAAACCTGCGAGCCATTTTCCTCATTTCTCCTCACGTTTTGGGTTTGGAAAATGGCTCCAAATATCATATACATGATATTTTCAAGTATCTAATTTTTGCAACAAAAAATTTGACTCTGCAGTATATGCGGTAAGTAAATTCTTTGTATTTTTTGATTATTTTATTTCATTTTGATGCTAAATGTAGTTTTTTGGGTTGAAATAGGATTTTGTATTTATTTTTGTAATAATATATGAAATTAAATTGAAATTTAGATTTTTTTTTATTTAATCAGGCATGGCTAACAACAACAAAGAAAATAACCCTCCCGCACCAAATAACGATCCCCAAAATAATCCCCCATCTCAAAACCCTCGATCTTCAGAAGATTTGATACAAGATAATTTGAACACAATACGAGGTTTCCAAAACACATATCAGAATATACCTGCATTAGGTCCCATGCTTGCCACCCTAAATACTATTTTTGAAAACATTGACACACTCACACAGCAACATAAGGCTACTCTTCATTGGCGTGATGATATGCACGCCCAATTTGATGATGGGCTTGACCATGATGGGATTGCAGCCCTTAATATAAGTAAGGAAGATATAGCATCCCTTTTTGTGAATCCTAAAATTGGATTACAAGTTGACCCAAAAAAACCCAAATTATCAATAAAATGGTGCACAAATGAAGCAATACGCACACACTTTTGGGATCGCTAGTGGATGGTTTTTGATAAATCACCCCATAGAAATTTGGAGCTCCCTTTCTATTTCATAAAAAAATTGTATGTTGAGTTTTTTCTTGGTCACAATGTTAATTATTGGAGTATGAGGCCCAACATGGACGTAGGTGGAGGAGCTCCTCAAACTAGGCCATTTTCCTAGTGCAAAAAGGCCACTACCTTTGTCCCCCCAACTGATGTCACACTCCCTCCTCTAGTGCAGCATCTTGATATCATTGCAGAGGCTCCCTCACAGACTATTAGGGCCATTCATTTGTTGAGTGATTAGTTGATCACACAGACCACGTCAGTGTTGCCTCCTGTTGTGGATGATGTTGGCACATGACATCTCACCGGAGTTTACATGTATGCTAGCCCCATATTTGCATTATATGCAAGAATATGTGCCTCGGACCACTTACTGATGCTGATACATATTGGTATGTTATTGATGAGGAGGATATAGGAGACGCAGTTGCAAAGGTTGCAACACCTCATAGAGCATCTACATCTCATGAAAGTGCTCAGGAGGTGTACGTAGATGCACATACTCTTGTCGATACGGTAAGAGTAAACATTATAAATAAATTTGTCACATGACTTATTTAATTTAAAAATAATTTATTTATTTAGATTAGTTTTAATGATTGTATGCACTTATGTATATATATTTTTTCCATTTATGTTCATTCGATGACAAAGGAGGAGTTGAGACAAGTGGATGACTCCACACTTTCGACCATTTCATTTGGCCTTGATGCCTATATGGTATATTATAAATTATGTATCCATTAGTTTTTTTTATAAAATTTGGTGTACATGCTTAAATCTCTATGAATTAGAGAAATAAAATTCATACATTTACTAATCATCTTATTGTACTTTTGCAGGCTACAGCTGATGTTAGTGGGGGGCATGAGGGGGTTCCTTCATCGGGTGTCGACAAAGGAAAGGTAATTAATTGTTTAAGATTAATTATGCATGCATATGTATGCCACTTGTGTGTAGTAATAAATATTTTACTTGCACTTTATTGTATAGGGTGTGGCTATTGATGATGTCCCGACATGGGTTCAGGAGCCTAGGCTGATAGGCATCTTGATTCAGAGTGATATCCTGATTGTACGTAGAATTTTACATATTGTTATTTTTATTTTGTAACTAGGGTTGTTATGATGAAGTACATTTATATATAATTGACAATCTTTTTACTCTCATAGGTTACTCCTAGTGTGAGGGAGGGCCCACAAGAATCTTTTGTATCTTTGTTAACCCAGCCCACTATTCCAGAGGAGGGATGATTTTAGTTCAATCAATTTGTAATTTTATTATGCTATCATCCTATTTGGTAGATTTATTACTCTATGTTGCACCACTCTACTAATCTCATTATTGCAAATATATATTTATAGGTCAGAGTTGGTATTGTTGGCATGGTCTCTTTGCTACCAAGGACTTATGCTAGGACACCTAATTGTGGTAGGAGACCAAGAGGCCAGGTACATATATTTGTATTCAGTTATAATTTTAATTAAATTAGTGTTTGAATTATGAATTTTATATATATATATATATATACATATACATATATACATATACATATATACATATACATATATATATACATATATACATACATATATATATATACATATATACATACATATATACATATATACATACATATATACATATATATACATATATACATAGATATATATATATATATAGATATATAGATATATATATATATATATATCTATATATATATATATATATATATATATATATATATATATATATATATATATATATATATATATATATATATATATATATATATATATATATATATATATATATATATATATATATATATATATATATATATATATATATATATATAGTAAGCAATCTAACTTGGGTTTGAACTCATTTTTGATGCAGGATCAATCAGAGCCAAATACTTCTTCAAAGAGACTACATTTTGATGGTCCCCCTACGGCATAGGATGTAGTTTTAGTTTTGTGGTCATTTAGAGATTCCACTTGGCACATTTTGAGATGGCATATATGCCACATTGTACACCGTGAAACATTGATTTTGTAGACATTTTGAAATGGCATGTGCCATATTTATATATGGAGATACTTTTGATACATTTGATACTTTCTATATATAGAACATGTTCATTTTTATGTTATATTTGTGTCATCTTTTGTATACATATTTATTATTCATGTTTATGGAATTGAATGGTGAAGTTATATCATGACTGTGATTATCATTATGATTTAAATTATATCTTGTTGAAGTTACATTTGTTTTTCTTTACTCTGGAATACCATGTTCATGGAGCTTATTATGTTTGAGGTTTAACTTCTATACATTTCCTATATTCTTATGTTTCATACCATTATATATACTCACTTGAGCCACTTAGTACTACATTGTTTCAATACTATGTATATACTCATTATGTATATAACTCTTCATATTGGGGTTTACTAAATCCACAAAGAAATGTAGAACTTGTGTTGTTAGGTCACTTGGGTCAAGTGTGGTCGCGAGCATTCTAGTGACTCTGTGGGTGGAACAGGGTTGTCAGTGGAATTTACTCAGCCAATCAGAGCTGATGGAGAAAATGGTTCAATGCCAAGATGAATGGTTTGAAAGATACACTACTAAGCTACTTTCAACTAACTCATACTGCAAGTTTTGGCATTGACTGAGATCACCTTGCCAAATGCAAACAAAGTTGAATTTCCCAAAACTAAGAAAGGTTATTGTAGACCTCAGAAACACAATCTCTTAGCCCTTGATGGTTTTTTTTTACCTATCATGAGGTCCAAGATACGAGCCTTGGAATATTTTTGCCCAATCATGCTTAGTGAACCTTGGGGTCACTTGGGTCGAGCATGGTCGTGATCATTCCAGTGACTCCATGGGTGGAACAGGGTTGTCAGTGGCATTTACCTAGCCAACCAGAGCTGATGGAGTAGATGGTTTGATGTCAGGATGGATAGTTTGAAAGATACACTACTGAGATACTTTCAACTGACCCTCACTGCAAGTTTTGGCATCGACTGAGATCTCCTTGCCAAATGCAAATGAAGTCGAATCACCCAAAACCAAGATAAGTTATTATAGACCTTAGAAACATGATCATGTAGCCCTTGATAGTATGTGGATACCTCTCACGAGGTCCAAGATATGAGCCTCGTAAGATCACTGTCCAATCATGCTTAGTGCACCTTGGGGTCACTTGGGTCGAGTGTGGTCGTGAGCGTTCCAGTGACTTTGTGGGTGCAATAGGGTTGTCACTAGCATTTACCTAGCCAACCAAAGTTGATGGAGTAGATGGTTCAATGCTAGGATAGACGGTTTGAAAGATACACTATTGAACTACTTTCAACTGACCCTCACTACAAGTTTTGGCATTGACTGAGATTGCCTTTCCAAATACAAATGAAGTCGAATCACCCAAAACTGAGAGAGGTTATTGTAGACTTCAAAAAAAAAATTCTCTTAGCCCTTGATGGTTTGTTGATACCTCTCATGAGGTCTAAGATATGAGCCTTATAAGATCTTTGCCCAATCATGCTTAGTGCACCTTGGGGTCACTTGGGTCGAGCATGGTCACGAGCATTTCAATGACTCAGTGGGAGGAACGGGGTTGTCACAGGCATTTAAATGGCCAACCAAAGCTAATGGAGTAGATGGTTTGATGCTAGGACAGATGGTTTGAAAGATACACTGCTGAGCTACTTTCAACTAACCCTCACTACAAGTTTTGGCATCGACTGAGATCGCCTTGCCAAATGCAAACAAAGTCGAACCACCCAAAATTGAGAGAGGTTATTGTAGACCTTGGAAACATGATCCCGTAGCCCTTGATGGTGTGAGGCCTCACCCTAGAGTAGCCATAGCCTTTCCATTATTGTTATGGCAGCCCTAGTGATTGGCTTAATGTTTTGACTAGCTTGGTAGATTTTACTCTTTTAAGACAAAGATTTGATTACAGTAGATGAGAATACAATTCATATTATGATGTTTTCTTTACTCACAATTTTGACTTTACGACTAACATAATGATGATTGATCTAGATGAAATACTGAGATGAGCAATTAGGGAAATTATGTCGATATGAGATGTTAAGAAAATGAAAATCAAGAAATGAATTAGGTTGAGGTGTGTATTTCATTTTGGGATAAATGTTAGGCGATGAATTAATGATGTCTACTTTATGATCTAATTATGAATCCTAAAATTATGGTTATTTTGATTTATGAATGTTGGAAGGAGTGGTGGATCTTATATGATTACGTAAGTAACTAAGAAATGGAGATTTAATTCGATGAAGATACGATGAGATTTCTATTTTTGGAATGAAATGTTAATCACTTAGGAGAAGTTTAGGAGTGTCATGATGACATTCAATTTCAACTGAATTAGATATGCAATATGCTACATGCTTAATTTAGTGAAGAAGTAATTATTTCATGATGATCTGTATAGATGAATGATTATGACATCCTGATAATGTTTAATTGCAATTATATATGTATGTAATGTTTATGTTTTGAAATTAATTTAGCAATGAATTAGGTATTTCATGATGAGTTGTATGTATGTTATAGGTGATCAAATCATGTCATGTAATTTATGAATTGTCAAATGAATTAACTTGGTTATTAATGTTATGAATTTACATATTTATTTTTATTTCCTTGGACTACTGATATTGGACTTGAGTGTGCAGGGAAGTAGGCCAAGGTAAATTCGGGGAAACATCACAGGGACATTTGTGAAAATTCAGTTAAGCCAAGGTTGCTTCTAGAAAGAAGATAAGAACCTCATTGTAATGATGTTTTATTTGTGAATGTGAGATGCATGATTGTGTTTGATTTTTATGTTATTTTAATTGTTAATTAAGTATGAATGCCCAAGTGTACATGCCACATGGCTTGTGATGTGTATTTTTGGTTGTGTCACTTGACACATGTGTTGTGTACTTGTGGCCATGACATGTCCACTTGGGGATTGGTTAAACACCAACCTAGGAAGGTTCCCTTTAGGATCCCCATAAAAATCACTTGGTAAGGGAGCTAGAGGTTTTGTCATATCATGGATTTTCGGATTTGAGCTTCACATGGGTTTTTAGGAGGCTTAGAAGTGTCTAGGGAAGAGTTTGAGCCTATCTTAGTGAGCCCACTTGTTATACCTATGGGTAAGGGGAATTTTTAACCATAGGACAACCCCATGTTGACCATAGGACCCCTTCAAAAGTTGGATTTTCAAAATGGACGAAAATCCACTTTTGAATCATGTGCATGGGTAGAGTTTTCAACCAATTAAATTGAGAGTCTTTGAATCAACTTTTTGGACTACCTTTTTGGAAACCCATTTTTACAAACTTTGTAAGAACTTGGGAAGGTCATCCAATTGGAAGGAAATCTCATCCCTAGGAGAGTGTGTGGAGGTCTTTTTAGAGGGCCCTCTTCCTTTGGAAAATGTTGATACCCACTTTCTAGATTGAGGGATTGAATAATTTTGGAGAAAGCTTGGAAAGTGGATAGCTTTTCAACAACTATCTTCCATTAAGCATTGGACTCTAGGTTGGTGAAATTTCATTCTTATTACTTCTATTTTTGTTTTCATGATGAGAGAAAGAGCTCTCTTGTTGCTATTTTCTTGTATGCAAAACTCTTGCTATTCTTTGAATTGTATGTGTGAGCTTAGTATTGTAGTGTTAATGGAGGTTATGTGATTTTTGTTTTGTTGTTGTAGTATTGTGATCTTGTGTTGTGTAGATTTTTTTCTTTTGTAGATGTTAAGAAAATCATGAGCTTGTAGAGAGCATGATTCTTGTTTTATTTTTTGTAAAGGTGAAGTTACTTTGTTATTCTTGTAGATTTGATTTCTATTATGTGTTGTTGAGATTTTGAGGGAGTTATCAAGGCCAAACTCACCCTTGGGAGGGAAGAGTAGCCTTGAGGGTGAAGGGAATTTGTTGGGACAATCTAGAGTGTAGAGTCTCTCCTTGGATAGGAGAGGGATGCAACATGGAAGTATGGGCTCCATGTAGCCATCTCTAATTTTTGTTAAGTAAAAATTGGGGGTCATAAGGAGTTGTGAAGATTATGTTTTTGTGGAGATAGATATGTGATGAGGAAGCCAAGTGATGGCTAGTCCTCATCAAAGAGATGTGCTTCTCCTCTTGTATTGGTTCCACCTTCACCCTTAATGAGTCATGTTGTGACTCTTTGTAAAATAACCTTGGGAGGGAAATTTCTTGTGTTGTTGTTTTATGATGTAGTATTGTGGTTTGTATGAGTGTTTCCCTTGTTCTTGTGATGTTTCCCCAAGCTCGGGGGTGGCTTCTTAGAAGCCTAGGTTGGGAGGTGAGCACTCCTTGGCTTATGCATTTGGTTATTTTCAGGTTTTGGAAGCCTTGAAGACTTATAGTTGAAACATGGCTCTTGTGGAAATGTAAAGATGTTTCCTTATTGTTGAAGTATCATTAGTATTGTGCATAAGCTTTTGTAAGGATATCTTGTGATATCCATTGGTTCAATGTAATTATTTTGTAGAAGGAGGTGACACTTAATGCTTGGATTGTATCTTAGTGTTGTGGATTCAAGTTTTGAATGAAGTATGATCATCTTGTTGAAAGATTATTGTTGTAAATGTAGAATCATGTTCTTGAATAAAAAGTATTTTGATCAAGTTGATACAATATGTTAATAGCATTATTTTGGTTCATTTTAGGTTTTGATGATCTTGAAAGAGATGTATAGTGTTTAAGATTCTTTCATTATTAATTTGTTGAAGGATATCATCTTGCTCTTGTTAATGGACACTTGGTTATTGTGTAAAAGATAGGCTTATTTTCATTTCATGATATTGGAATTAATAACTTATGATGAAAGGGTAGAATAGATTTCCTTCATTGCTAATTGGCAATTTCATTGTATTGGAAATGAGAAGACTATGGAAATAAAAGAAGAGTCTTCAAAAAGATATTAGTCCTATATTAGGATCATTGTTTGTGAATGTATTCAATTCAAATAATAAATCAATCTCTAATTAACATCTTTTTTCCCTTGCAAATAAATTGGTTCTTGTCATGTTATTTTGGAGGAGAAAACTATTAGTTTTGTATGCAAACTTTAAATGAAATTTTTTTAGAGCTTTTAGAGTATCCTATAGAGAAAACAATTTCCTCACCTTATAGTAAGCATTCATCAAATTTAAATCAAGTGAATAGATGAAAAAAAAAATTTTGCACACACAAACTAGTTAAAAGGAAAACCAAGCAAAAACAAAATGGCAATTGAGACCTACAGGTCTCTGGAAAATGTATGGGAACTAATTCCCATACATTTTCCTTGCCATAGTCCTTATTAAAATATAAAACTTTCCAACTCATAGTCATAAACAAATAAAATAATTATAATGTATTACCTCCTTACCTTTTTTATTGCATCCCCAAAAAGTGGCGCAGGAGATGGAAGGGTCTGTCATAGCAATTAATATCCTTGTTGTTCATTGGCCTTGCACTTCCATCCTATGTACTTGACTAGACTGCATATTTCATAAAGTTTATTTGACATTTTTTTTATCCCTGACTCCTGCGTGAGTTTACCTTAGGGAAATGTGATTGGGAGGAGTGGGACCCAACTACCCACACTCCTTGGTACCCTCAAAACTCCACTCCAAGGATCATGCGCTGGCTTCCTTGTTGAGTGTCCTTGTCTTGTTTTTGGTATGGGGAGGGCCCACAACCCCCATGTCATCTTCTTTCCACCTCCCTTTTGAAACCTGCGCAGGCTTTGGGTTTGAGTAGAATTTTTTGGTTTAATGGAACTTAGTCTTAATTGTTTGAGGGCCCCACCTCCAAAAAACTCCTTTTTGCAATCTTCCTCCTCCCTTCATTGGTGCGCCTCTAGCATTGTGGGTATTCATGATGGTCCTCCCTTCCTTGGCATGTGGGTCAAGGGGGAGTAGGGTAGGGAGTAGGATGGGTTAGGAGTAGGTGTTTAGCTAGGTTCAAGGGGGAGATTAGTATGTAGTTAAATTGATTGGTTTAGGATATTTTTTGTAGATTGATAATTTACTTTATTTAGTTTCATTTTGTTATATTAATATCACTTTTTATAATTATTAGCAATTCTATTAATTAATATATACATAATCCTTATTAATTTAACTGTTAATGGAATTAGTTAATGTTATTAATATTAATTTTTGCACATATAATATTTGATAATATTTATTACTATTTATTAATTGGAATAATAAACATAAATACTAATTAGTAGACTATTTATTTGTAATTGTAATAGTTAGAGGCTAATCATTAATTAGGTTTTTAATTAAATACTTTTATGTCCGAATAAATGTATTAATTGGAAGTTAATATATTTAGTACCACTTAATACATTTTTTATATGTTATTCATAACGATGATATGTAATGGTGTTAATGCAATAATGATTAATAAAATTAAAATTTGTAAAAGAGAAATATGTATATTTATTATGTGGTCATTCAATAATGTTCTCTGTGTTTGCAGTATGCTCCTTAGAGATGAGCAAAATGGGTTAACTTTATAAATAGAATGTAACTTAATTTCATGTACATCATTGGCCTAGCCATTATGTTAATAATTAAATATTCATTTGATTAGTATCACGACAACATAATAATTGAACCCTATGACTCAATGTAGTTTAATGTGGCTATAGGCTCATTCATTCAAAATCTTCATAGTTTAAATTATAGTTGGTATCTTCATAAACAAACTTTAATGTTAGGCCGACTCTGATTATAACTTCACCACCTAGATATAATCCCTTGTTTAAAACTAATTCAAATAGTTTCCCTTGGGTGCCAACGTTTGTATAGAATTGGTTCTTTAGTCTCTTTTCAAACTATTGTCATAGGCACCTGTTAACCTGCAACACTATATTAGACCTAATTTATTCCTTTTAAAAAAAAAATTGGTGTGATTTAAACTGAATTTTCATGGGCATGACAGATGGTTTGTCGATACCTCTCATGAGGTCTAAGATATGAGCCTTAGAAGATCACTGCCCAATTGTGCTTAGTGCACCTTGGGGTCACTTGGGTTGAGCGTGGTCGAGAGTGTTCCAGTGACTCTATGGGCAGAATGGGGTTTTCACTAGTGTTTACCTAACCAATCGGAGCTGATGGAGTAGATGGTTTGATGCCAAGATGGATGGTTTTAAAGATACAATACTAAGCTACTTTCAACTGGCACTCACTACAAGTTTTGGCATCGACTAAGATTGCCTTGCCAAATGCAAATGAAGTCAAATCACCCAAAATTGAGAGAGGTTACTGTAGACCTCAGAAACATGATCTTGTAGCCCCTGATGTTTTGTCGATACCTCTCACAAGGTCTATTATATGAGCCTCAAAAGATCATTATCCAATCATGTTTAGTGCACCTTGGGGTCACTTGGTTTGAGCATGGTCACAAGCATTCCAGTGACTCCGTGGGTGGAACGAGGTTGTTACTGGCATTTACCCAGCTAATTGAAGCTGATGGAGTAGATGGTTCAATGCCAAGATGGGCAGTTTGAAAGATACACTACTAAGCTACTTTCAACTAACCCTTACTGCAAGTTTTGGCATCTACTGAGATCGCCTTGCCAAATGCAAACAAAGTTGAATCACCCAAAAATGAGAGAGTTTATTGTAAACCTCAAAAACATGATCCCATAGCCTTGACAGTTTGTTGATACCTCTCACGAGGTCTGAGATATGAGCCTCAGAAGATCGTTGCCCAATCATGCTTAGTGCACCTTGGGGTCACTTGGGTTGAGTGTGGTCACGAGCATTCCAGTGACTCCATGGGTGGAATGGGGTTGTCAGTGGTGTTTACCCAGCCTACCAAAGTTGATGGAGCAAATGGTTTGATGCCAAGATGGATGGTTTGAAATATACACTACTAAGCTACTTTCAACTAACCCTCACAAAAAGTTTTGGCATCGACTGAGATCGCCTTGCCAAATACAAACGAAGTCGAATCGCCCAAAATTGAGAGAGGTTATTGTAGACCTCAGAAAAATGATCCCATAGCCCCTAATATTTTTTTTATACCTCTCATGAGGTCTGAGATATGAGCCTTGGAAGATCGCTACCCAATCATACTTAATGCACCTTAGGGTCACTTGGGTCGAGCGTGGTTGCGAGCGTTCCAGTGACTCCATGGGTGGAATGGGGTTGTTACTAGCATTTACCTAGCCAACCAAAGTTGATGAAATATATAGTTCAATACTAGGATAGATGGTTTGAAAGATACACTACTGAGCTACTTTCAACTGACCCTCACTACAAGTTTTGGCATCGACTGGGATTGCCTTGCCAAATGCAAACGAAGTAGAATCATCCAAAACTAAGAGATTTTATTGTAGACCTTAGAAACATGATCTTGTAGCTCCTAATAGTTTGTCAATACCTCTCATGAGGTCCAAGATATGAGCCTCAGAAGATCATTTCCCAATCATGCTTAGTGCACCTTGGGGTCACTTGGTTTGAGCATGGTCACGAGTGTTCTAGTGACTCGTGGGTGAAATGGGGTTGTCACTCACATTTACAATGTCATTAAAGTGAACCACCAACTTATAGTCCACATCATTTTTGGTAACAAAAAAGTTAACCCTTTTACTCTCATGTGCAAACTTAGAAAGCACATCACTTGCAGACCATAAAACACACAATGCATTATGGTACACTAGACAACCTACAAGCAATTGTGTTTTACAGATTGAGTAAGACTACCTTGGGAACATGTCCTTGTGTGCAGTGGAAACAATTAGGTTTTCATTCTGAAACAAGAGAAGGCCCAAATGGGAAAGCATGCACACGTCTTTTCTTCATCCAGTTCCGTTGCAATGACTGTTAGTAGTATGTTTAAAATTTGAAGTGTGAAACTAATCATGATTAAGCCAGTCAGCACTCTACTAAAATTCAATTATTTTTAATATTCTTCCACCCCTCCCAAAACCCAATAACAAAGACTTAATAGTAGGACATTTGTTTTTCTTTACTCTGGAATACCCTATTCATGGAGCTTATTATGTTTGAGGTTTAACTTCTATAGATTGTTTGAAATGATAAAAAATAATATCCTTAAAGCATTAGAAACAAAAATCAAACATGTAATAATTCAAACCATGCAAATGACATAAGTAAATGACATGTAAGATCCCTTGTTGGCACTATTGGCCACCTATACATGATTTTGATCATAAGTCCTTATCAAGACTTATAGGACATTTAACTTTTAAATCAAATTGATTGTTACAAATTGCCATTATAGGCTTCAAAAGATCTCAATTAACCATTAAGGATCCTTTTGTCCTTCTATCTCTGATCGAAGCCATGGTGACCATAGGTGTCTTCATAGGTGGTCCTGCACAAGTTACAATCCACATACAAAACCAAGTCTATTGACTCAAAATAAAATCTAAGAAAGGTGAAATTAATGTACTGAAATTAAGCTTAACGAACTTAGAAAACAATACACTAAGTTAACTTATTACCTAGTCAAGTGTTCCTGAAGGGTCATCTCTTTGCTTCAGGGTCTCCAATAGTGCTTCATGATAAGCAGTACTAATATTTCAAAGTTCTTTTGTCTTTGGTCTTCCTTGATGCTTTGACAACTTGACATTTGTTGCTATAACAAGGTGTGAATACATGAGAATAGTTTTGTGCTTCTCATAGTCTTCAAATGCGGAAATTCCATTCTTTCTAATCATGTATGTTCACAACCAGGTTCCCGCAACAATTAAACTAATGGGATATGTGAATGTGGACACTCAAAAATGGGCAAGTGCTTTTAAATCAATAAAATGGCTCAAAATCATCAAAATGCACTAATTCTCATCAAAATGGACATTATTAAATCAAAGTTGGACAAAATCAATAAAATCAAAGGAAAATTTAAATAATAACATTAAATAATTAAATACAAACTTAAAGGGGTGAAAAATACTATATAATTGATTTTAATCAATTAATTGTATAGTTGTTTAAATCAAAAATCAAAATGAACCTATTCCCTACATGGCTAAATTTAATTAATTAATTGAATTTAATTAATCCTAATAGCTTTCAACAAAGTTGAGAAACCAATGAGAATTGAGGACAAAAAGACACAAATCACTCAAGGAGAATGAATCTCAATCACTCATTCCAATCTTTCAATCTCAACCACTCAATTTTGTCCTTTTGTCCAAAGCTTTGAGACAAACATTTAAATTGTGCCCCCATTTAAAAACATTGCAAAGTTTTTTGACTCAACCAAGGCTAAATCGTGATTATTTCACTCTACCCCCTACCCTTGGGAATTTACTATATTTATAAGAGGGATTTTGAGAGAAATATAATAGAAGAGAATTAGAGAGGAATAGCATTGTTATTATAGGCATTTTATGAGCATTTGATAGAAATTGAGAGCATTTAGCATTAGTATTTCAATTTATCATTTTCATAATGGATCATTGTGAGCTATATTAAGCATTGTAGCATCATAGTTTCTCATTTTAGAAGTGTCACTAGTAGGGCATACAAAGCTGAGAGCTCTACTTACTGTTAGAAAGTAAAGTCCACCAAGATAACTGAGAGGGGGGGGGGAGGGGGGTGAATCTGTTATCAAATAATTATAACTTTTATCATCTTCAACAACATTAAACCATATAAGCAATATAATTACCAACCATAGAAAGATATTCATACATAATAACACAATGACACAAGATATGTTGACTAGGGAACCTCTTGATCAAAGAGTAAACCCCGGTGGGAATGATGCCCATAAAAGATGTACTAATATGAATATTCCTTGTAAGAGGATGGACTCTATTAGGAGTCTTATGAAATACATTCAGTACATATGAATCCATGTTAGGATATTTTGAATCCCTATTAAAATATTCTAACCTGGTTAAGAGTTATGGAAGACAGAAGGACCCACTGCCCAAATAGCTTCAGGGTAAGATCACTAAACACATTGTCCAAATTATCTTTGCATTACTCAACAAAATAATATGTTACCTCTTCTCTGATTATGCCAAACCACACTCACTATTACATCAGATCTCAATTCCAAATCTTTGTACTTCACATGTCTTCCTTCATAAATTCGCTTCCATACTTAGCTCTTTTCTTCACTTCATGCATACAACATCACACATCATCACTACAACTACATTACAATTAAATTTTCACATTAAAAAAAGGAAATGTATTCCTTCCTTTATACCACACTCAAATAATTACAAATGAGTCAACATACAATTACAAAATAAAATTTTCCACATGCTACACCAAAATTACATAAAACTGTCAACTTCCAAATACAATAAATCTTCACTCATGTGACCTCGAAGTATACACTATCATCCACATCACTATCAATGTGTCTCCAACTTTCCTTTAATTGTGCAAAACCAGACTCCATCCCGATTAGGAGATATCATCCGATTTCCACAAACCGCTACTCAGGAACACTGCCTGAGCACTGCTTCCAACAAAATGATCATAACTTCCATGAATCAATGAATTACTATCTACGCTCTTAACCATAGAAATATGACATATCAAAGAGTATATCCTCAATGTCACATAGCTCCAACTACAATAACCCACATGTGCTAATCCAAACTCTATATGGTTCTCTGCAAGTCTTTGATAAATCACTGTGTTGACATAAATGACAATCATAGTCATGAATGCAACAACAACTACTACAAAATGGCTGCAAAACACTTTAGCATTCATTCCTAACACTTACCACATCAAATTATAGAACCATGAGATGTTATGGATTTTAGATTCATTTCTTAGTTAAATTTGCATTGTATTTGCTCTTATTTGATAGTTAATAATCCTAATTTCATGAAGGTGAATAGCATACACACACAAATGGCACCCACCATGGGGCCTTAGGCCTCATTTCTAACATTTCATCAAATTTTTGTGTGCTTTTGTTGTCACTTTTCTATGAATTTTTGTAGGAAACAGGTGAAATGACGTGTATGAAGGATTAAATACCGCCTATGATCATTGTTTTGATGCCTGACAGCCAGTAACTGATGCCTACAAGATAAAGTGTGACACCTATGAGATAAATTGATGCAACTAAGATAGTAAAGAAACACCTGAGACCTTAGAAGTACTGCTTATTCTCTTTCTTTTACCGCCTATGACAAGCTTTACGACGCAATTTACAGAAAACTGTCACACCTAGTATCTCTTTACCGACGCCTAGTATTTGTTAATTGTCTCTTTAAATAGCTTACTAACACAATTTTTAGTACTTTTGATGCCTAGTATATAAATTTTTATGCCTGATATACTTTAAATGTCACCTATGTCACTGGAAATGATGCCTGCTAGAGTTAAAGTTACACCTGCTAACATTCTAATCACGCATATTAGCTAGACAATGACACTAACTATCTTTTACTTTAATTTGTTGTCAGATTAATAAATTCAGTTATCTTACTTTCTATCTGTATTTTTTTATTGTAGATGAGAAAACACATAAAGATTCAAAAGCCAGAGAGCAAGTTTAACCACGAAGGCAAAGCTTTAGCTAGGAAGATCAAGAAAGAAAACTTTGCTCACATCAAATATGTTCTTGAGGAGTCACAAGAAGAGGAAAACTAGGTATATCATAATTATCTCAAAATTGTAGAAGCTTACAAAAATAAATTTGTATCACTTAATTGGATATTTTCTCCTTAGTTCAAGTTTTTCTCAAAATTTGCAAATAAGGCTTTAAGATTCAATACATAAACTTTGCTTTGTCAAATTCAATTTGTTTTCCTCATTGTGATTGTTTGTGTTGACTAACTTTCTAGTGGAAAAACACATTTGGAAAGGATCTATTGCCAAGGTAAGGTTGAAAAATGTCAAAAATCACTTTAAAATGCCCCTAGCTTATGCTAGCTACAAGGAGAGGTGAGCCTTAAACTAGTTAATATTTTCCCTTAGATTGTGGCATTGGTGCATTTCAAAATCTAGTAATTACAAAACAACCTATCTTTGTTTGGAAAGTTTAGCATTTAGGCCTATGCTCTTCACTTATTCTAGTGAATCAAAATGCCAAAGGTGTTGAACTTTTTGATTAATAAGAAAGGTTGAGGAATCCAACACATAAAATCAAAGCCCCTTTGTTTGTGGAAGAGAGTAGAAATACTCAAATCCCTATAGTTAGTGGGTGAAAGAAATTGAACATTGCTTATTGCGTTTGGAAAATTAAGGAAAAGTTAGGGATATGCTCTTCACCTTTTGGTGAACCAAATTCCCAAAAACTTATTCTTAACTTCATTTCCTTGCTTTAACATGAACATGCTAGAATATTAGTGGGGCTACCTCCTGAGAAATTGCCTTAACAAGGCCGGTGGGAGGGAATGATGCAAGTAAGAGACAACCACCTTTGCTGCGGTAATATCCAACCCACTATAATAAAAATACACTTTTCCTTAAAAGGGAAGTGACTAGATTACGTTCAAGTGTCTTCACTTCCTCTAGTAGTCCTTTCAGAGATTGCACCAAATCATTCTTTTGTGCTTGTGGGAAGCCCACAAGTGGTAAAAAGAACTTGGCATGGTTTAGAATGGATTATTCATTAAATCCTTGATAAATTAGCAAGCTACCTTATAGAGCCAAACAATGTTAAAAGCCAAATTTGACTATAGGTAGAGTGGAATACTTTCTTGTTCAATACTTGTGAAAAATGACTGAGAACATACACTTTAGTGTGGTTTTAGGGACATGATTAAAATTTGATGTGTGTGTTGCGATTGTGTTCCATTTTCAAATAAGAAAATTCCATAAAATTGATCTTGGAATTTTTAAAATCTAAAATTCACAACCTAGTCAGCAAAGTGCCACCTATGCATAGAGAAATATCATGTGTCAGTAGTAAAGTCATGCCTATGATTGTTAAAGAAATGCCTATCAATAATAAAGTCACGCATGAGATATATTAAGTGACGCCTATAAAAACTAGAAAAATGCCTATCAATAGTAAAGTGTCACCTACATATCTATAGTGTTCCACCTAAATCAACTTTAGTCGATGCATATCACTCTTTAAGTCACACCTACATGTAGGCAAGTGATGCCCAGAAACAAAAAAGGGAAAACAGTGAGCATTTCCCAAGGGTGTCAAAAAATTTTGGTTTCAGATTTGGATACCCTTTTGGCTATTTTATTTGCTTCATTACCCTACCTGGTTAGAAATCTTGGTTCCACGTAATTTTGAAAAATTCACAAGGATTCAGCCATAAACAAGCAAGATCAAGTCCATTTTCAAATAGTTTATGTTCATGCCTACTTTTACTTGATCATATTACGTAAAGAAAACCTTACAAGCAGATGAGACTTATATGGGCAAGAGCTTCCTTACCTAGGTGATACTTCTACCACCCCAAGAGTACCTCAATAATCACCCCAAGAATCACCCGTTCAAGAAGTGGAAAACAACATGATGTACTATAGTGGCTTGGGTAATAAAAACAATAGTGGCATCGATCTAAATAATCACGGTGATGCCAATAATGGTGGTATGGACCCAAACAATTAGGGTAACACCAATAATGGAAGAATAGACTCAAACACTCAAGGAATTGATAACACTAACCCTAAGGCTAATGGTGAACCAACTGTTGAAGATGCCACTGATGAAAGGGTTAATGAGGCTATACAAAGTCCTTATTTCTTGAAACTTATGGAGAAAGCAATGGAAAGAGACAAAGAAAAGCACTTTATGGATCAAGCTCGAAAGGGACTTAAACTCCCTCATGATTATGATGTTAATCAACTTAGACCACTCGAAGTTGAAGAGAGCCCGCTCAATGTAATGAATAAGCAATTTAAGTTATTTTAGATGAAATTGTACATGATAAAACAAAGTGGGGCTCCAAAGCCATTTTCTATAGAAGCATTATGTCCATTTCCATTTGACAAGAGCCTTGTCATGGTACCATTCCCTATCAATGTAGTATTTCCCAAGTATGATAAGTACAAAGGAACATTAGATCCTCAAGATCATCTACAGGAATTTTGTGCATTGAGCTTGGATTTCATGCATGATACCACTTATTTAATGAGACTATTCCCAAGAAGCTTAGGAGGTATGGCCATGGAGTGGTTTTCAAAATTACCATCTGGCATTAAAACCTTTGAAACACTAGCTTCAAAATTTGTGGTGCATTACTCATACAACATCAAGCATGAATTCAAAATGATAACTTTTTGTAATACCAAACAAAAGGATGGAGAAGGATTCCTCATTTTCCTACAAAGATGGAGGATGGTATTTGCTAGGTATCCTAGGGGTCTGCCCAAAAAAGAAAAGATGGATATCTTCATCAATAGCTTGAGTAATGAGATGAATTACCGATTGAGAATGCAATGTCCTAAGACCTTCCAAGACCTTATTGAGAATGGAGTAACCACAGAAGAGGTATTAGTCAAGAGTGGAGAGTTAAAACTCTACAAAGACAACAAGAATTACAATAACAATACCTCCAATAACAACTAGAATAAGAACTTTTCTAATAACTAAAATTAGTATGGGTTGAAGAACAACAATAAGGGAGTGGTCAATGATGGTGTTGTTGATTCTAGCAATGTAAAAGTGACTCCCTTTTCTCTTACAAGAACACCTACTTAGGTGAACAATGCAAATCAGGCTCCCAAAGTGCCCTACAATAGCAATAACAATAGTGGCAATTCAGGGAATAATCAAGGAGGTAAAAAAATTTCCAAAGTTTTGGTACCAATTCGCAAAAGGAACTTCACACCTTTGGGTGAGCCTCTCGAGAAATGCTTGAGGACTCTCATTGCTAGCAAGATCATCACTTTACCTAGGATTCAACCCTATGAGCCATAGAATAAGCCCAACTGGTGGAATGAGAATAGTCATTGTGAATATCATAGAATTAGAGGGCATATGACCAATGAGTGCTTACAGCTGAAGAACATGGTGCAAGACCTTATTGATAATGGTACAATCACCATTGAAGTACCTCAAGTTAATGAGGATTACACAACATTTAAATAACCTTTTTATAATCATGAAAAAGGTGAGTCATCCAATGGGAATAAACAAAGAAACAACAATATCAATTTTGCACCTCATTATGACAAAGTCATCAATACTTTATCTAATAATGAACATATTGTCAATACCATTATGATCAAAGAAAAACCCCAAAAATAAATGTCTAATGTTATCACTAGGGGGTAGAATTCAAGGATTACCCTACAAGGGGTTGATCCTAAACCTGTTGGCCCTCCGCAATCTAGCATTTTGGAAAAGCAATTAGATACAATAGAAAAACCATATAGTTTGGTGGATCAACTACAAAGGACTCCAACACAAATATCCATCTTAGAGTTATTAAAGTTATCACCAAATCATAAAGAGATACTAGAGAAGGCATTAGTGGAAACTAATGTTCCTACCAACTTGGATGAGGAGAAGTTTCAAAATATGGTAGGCCATCTCATTGTACCCCATTTCCTTTCATTTTCAAACCATGATGACATGTCCATTACCCATCCCCAAAATCTACCATTGCATATAGAAGTCTTGATTGAAAGACATGGGGTCAAGAGAGCTCTCATAGATGGGGGAGCTGGTCTTAACATCTACACATTGAGTCTTGTCAAATCCCTAGGGTTGTCTGAGTCATGCATTGATCCTATAAAAAGACTTACCATCAAGGCCTATGATGAAGCGGAAAGAGCCTCAAAAGGCATGATTATATTTCCCATTCAGGTGGGACCAGTCAAAAAGGACATAAAATGCAAGGTGTTAGATATGAAACTAACTTATAATATCTTATTAGGGAGACCATGGATCCATGAGATGCAAGTGGTTCCATCCACGTATCATCAATGCATAAAATTTTTGTACATGGGGGAGGAAATCATGGTTGGAGGAGATTCAAATCCCTTCCAATATTGCAATGCACTAAAACCTCTCCACAAACTATTTATCAGCAATAATAGAGAAGGGATTATCCAAAGGGCTACCACTGAAGACATTTAAGTGGATGATCCAAAGTTAACATTAAGTGCTACTTCTACTTCAAGTCCTCCTCGAACTAACTCAACTACATCAATTAAAGGAAAGGAGAAAGTGAGTTATGAGGGCCCAACTTCAAATGGAAATTCAGAGAAAGCATCTATACCAAGGATAGAATTTTCAAAACCCACCAGAGAAGAAAAGGATAAAGCTAAAGATGACCATTACAAAAAAATGAGTGAGATGATGGATACATTTGAGAAATAATGCAAGATTAGTTCCAAGGGAGTAGGGGAATATTTTGTTTCCTTATTCAACTTACCCACATCTCCAAGAACACATGGGAAACTATCCAAAGAGCATCTTCCTCATAAATATAACTCTTATTTTGTAAGAGAAAGCGATAAGGCAGCATTTGACAAAGAGGAAGATGAAGTTCTCCAATGGTTATATCAAGATGAAGAGGATACCTCAAATACTCCCGTAGAGAGAATTCAGCATGTCAACATTCAAACTGATCAATATGGAAAAGGATTTGAGATAATGCAAAAAATGGGATATAAGGGAAGAGGACCCTTAGGAAAAAGAAATAGAGGCTTGCTAGAGCCTATTGAACCTTCTTGGAGGTCAAAAGAAGAAAAGTTAGGGGTAGGCTACCAGCACAAAGGAGAAAGCTCCAGCCCCATGCATGATTTCTATCCTCATGTGAATACCGTGGGATTCGAGGTTGATAGTGATGATTCCCAAGATTATGAATGGGATAATTTATTTGATGATTCATGCCATGATAAAGAAATTTTCACTAAACATACTTATGCTAATGTTCCAAGGAAACAAACTCCAAGGTGTGAAGAATCGATCATACAAGAACTCACTATAGGACAAGCACTCGTTAATCGACCATGGATAGAGAAATTTTGGGAACCCTTGGAGGAAGATGATTCAAACATTAGGATTAATCCATGCATTGTATTTACCATGCTATTTCCCATAGAATTCCTTGAGGACTCAAGTGAAGAGGACTTTGATCCTTCTTCCATGGACCATCTCGAGGAAGCTCACGTCATAGACCTTAATAATACAATGTATGAACCATCCAATGAGGTCATGTCCATAATTCCAATTGATGACACTTTGCCAAATGAATCCCTATCCTTGATGCACCTTGACCTTATTGATTGGGACCTAAATGAGCCAAGTGACTTACTCTATTTCCCAAATGACCAAGCAATGAACCAATACCTTAATGCGATTGAGCCCTCTTTCACCAATGAATTTGAACCAAACATGATGAGAGCAGTGGGGGTCCAATCTCTTAATCCAAAGAAAAAAATTTAAAAAATTAAAAGTTCTAGTGATGAAAACCACTATGTGGTAGCACTAGAACCAAAAATAGTAAAGATAAAGGATGTTTCCTATGGTGAAAACCCAACTATGGCACCAAAGGAAGAGAGATTGGATACCCTACCCGAACATGATGAAGAAAGGTCACCGATTCTCATAGACCCAACAAAAAAGGTCAACATTGGAATAGAATTGGATCCTAAGTTCATACACCTAGCAGCATCACTTACACCTTTAGAAAGAAAGGATTTTATCAAGTTTTTTCAAGAAAAACAAGTGAACTTTGCATGGTCCTATGCCAACATGCCAGGATTGGATCCTGACTTCATTATGCACCATTTGAATGTTAAGCTAGGAATTAAGTTCGTCAACCTAAAGTTAAGAAAGATGCACCCACATGTAGCTCTCCTAGTCAAAGTTGAATTGGAAAAGTTGTTAAAGGTGGGGTTTATAAGAGCAATTGCATATGCCAAATGGATATCCAATATTGTACTGGTCACCAAGCACAAAAAATCTATTTGTGTCTGCACAAAATTTAGAGACTTGAATCTTGCATGTCCTAAAGATGGTTTCCCACTTCCAAGCATAGATGCGATAGTGGACTTGATAGCGGGTCACTCCATGTATTCATTAATGGATGGTTTTAGCGGCTACAATCAGATAAAAATTGCACCCAAAGACTAAGAGAAGACAGTCTTTACATGCCCTTGGGGTACCTTTTGTTGGGATGTAATGCCCTTCGGCCTTAAAAATGTCAGAGCCACATACCAAAGGGAAATGAAAACTATCTTCCATGATATGATGCACACCTTTCTAGAGGATTACGTGGATGAAATATTGCCAAAGTCACATAAAAGAGAAGATCACCTACAAATCCTAGAAAAGATATTCACTAGATTGGAACAATTCAAAGTGAGACTTAATGCAAAAAAATGTGCTTTTGGAGTTCAATATGTCAAATTACTAGGCTATATAGTTTTAGCAAAAGGGATTGAAGTAGATCCAGAAAAGGTCCAAGATATAATGGATATGGAGATTCCAAAGAACATAAGTCAAATGAGGTCCCTTCAAGGCAAGATTCAATCAATAAGGAGATTTATCTCTCAACTGGCAGAAAAATGTCATTCATTCACAAGGTTACTACACAAAGACACTATTTTCATGTGGGATGAAGAATGTGACAAAGCCTTCACCTTGTTGAAGAAATAGCTAATAAACCCACCAATCCTAATGCCACCAATAAAGGGAAAATTGTTGTTGTTGTACATATCCGCTATCGAGAGATCTCTAGGAGTTCTTTTGCCACAAGAAGATGAGCAAGGAAAAGAAAGAGCAATCTACTATTTGAGTAGAACTTTGATCAAATATGAACTTAACTACACATTCATGGAAAGAGCTTGTCTAGCGGTTGTCTTTGCATCACAAAAATTGAGGCATTATATGTTGATGCACAAGGTGAAACTTATTGCAAAAATTGATCCCTTAAAATACTTGCTAAGCAAAACTGCCTTAACGGGTAGGATAGAAAAATGGGTCATGATATTAAGTGAGTTTGACATTGAGTATGTGGATAGGAAAGCCATAAAAGGACAAGTGATAGAAAGTCACTTAGTAGAAAACCCATTGATTTCTACACAAACCATTCAAGTGGATTTTTTTGATTCAACAATTGTCAACATAGAGGCCAAGACATGGAAGTTGTACTTCAATGGCTCATATACCCAAGGAGGTTCTGGGGCCGGCATACTATTGATTACCCCTCAATGGTACACTATTCCCCAATCTTATAAGCTTTTGTTCCCATGCACAAACAACATATTAGAATATGAGGCTTTAGTAATTGGCATTCAAATGGCTTTAGAATGGAACATCACCAAATTACAAGTGTATGGAGACTCTCAATTGATAATCAATCAGATCAATGATGAATACAATACCAAAGATGAAAAACTCATTCCATACAAGACTATGATAGATTCTTGGAAAAATTACTTTTCTTTGATAACCTTTGAACAAATTCCAAGAGAGAAGAACAGAGAAGTTGATGCAATGGTGACCTTGGCTTCCTTACTTCAAGAACTAGATCAAAATGAGAAGTATGAATTCTTGGTGGAAGAGTTGGTAAAACCAGCATTTGACCTTCCCAACACCCAAATTGTTTCCCTACTCAATGGACATGACTCACCCTAGTACGGCCCTATCTATACCTATCTCAAAGACCAAGTGATACCTATAGACCAATCTCAAGCCCAAAAATGAAATTTCATTTGACAATCAGCTCGTTACATAATCCTTTCTGAAACATTGTATCATAAGGGTCTTAACAAGATGTTACTTATATGTCTAGAGGAAGAAGAGTCTAAGTTAGATTTAAGTGAGGCTCATGAGGGCATTTGTGGGTCACATTCAAGTGGATTACACCTAGCCAAGAAGATCCTTCATATGGGGTACTTCTAGAAAACCTTAGAGAAAGATGCTTGTCATTTTGTCAAAATATGCAGCAAATGTCAATACCATGGCAAAATGATACATGTGTCAGCACAAGAATTGCACCCATTTGTTACACCATGGCCATTCTATCAATGGGGATTTGACTTGATTGGCATAATATATCCACCATCTTCCAATGGGCACAAGTACATCATCACTACTACGGAGTATTTCACAAAGTGGGTAGAAGCCATTCCTTTGAACACGGCTATGAGAAAATAGATTTCCATGTTCATACTCAATCACATCATTTGCAGATATGGTATCCCTCATGCCATAGTCATAGATAATGGAAAACAATTCAAAAACAAATATGTGGATGAACTTTGTGGCACATTCCATATTACTCATCACTCTTCATCCATTTATTATCCTCAAGGAAATGGACAAGCCAAAGCTACAAATAAGAACATTTTGAAAATCTTGAAGAGATTGGTAAATAAGTCAAGAAGGGATTGACATGTGTAAATTAACCCTACATTATGGGCCTATAGAACTAGAATTCGGACACCTGCAAGAGCTACACCATTTTCACTGGTTTATGGAGCTGAAGTTGTTCTACCATTGGAGGTTGAAATTCCATCTTTGCGAGTGTCATTGCAAGAGTTGATAATAGATGAAGACTATAGAGTAGCTAGACTTCAACAATTAGATTTGTTAGAAGAACACAAAATGCAAGCCTATGAACACTTGAAAGTCTATCAGAACAAGATCTCAAGAAACTACAATAAGCATATCAAACCAAGAGTCTTTCAAGTAGGTGACCTAGTACTAAGAGAAAACCCTAAAAATCAAGCCGAAAGAGAGAAGAAGGGTAAATGGGAGGAAAATTGGCTTGGTCTGTTCATCATTGTTTCTTCATTTGGAACGAAAACCTATAAATTAGCAGACTGTAATGGAGAGGAGTTACAAGAACCTATCAATAGCATCCATCTAAAGAGGTTCTATACATGAGGTAGATGAAAGAGTATAAAGAGTATCAGATGAGGAGCATCATATTTATTGTACATAGTCAAAAGAGATCTTGAAAAATACAAAAAAATTGAAAAAAAGAAAAAAATTGAAAAAGGAAAAAGTTCCTTGGTGAAAACCTAGCAATAGGCGCCTTGGTAGCAAAAAAAGAGAAAAAGACCCAAAAGGTGAAAACTTGGCAATCAAGTGCCTTTTGTTCCCTTAAGTCATTTCCTAGTTGCATGTGTACATATTGCATTTCCAACATCTCACTTGTCAATCTTCATTGCATCCATCATTTGTGCATAGTCATAATAAAACCCATCAGTTGCATTGCTTATTTTGCCCTAGGTTTGTCGTGCGATCACATTTATCACTTGGGGGTAGGAACGGATTGGATTTTTGATACAAACAGATTTAGTTAGTGCTACATTCATTCATATCAGAGAGAGAATTATTAGAGCTTCAGAAGAGAGAGATTTTTGTTGAGCCTTTGATGGATATCATTGTTCACACGTAATTATTCCAATCCCACAACTTGATCCTTGAGCCTTCATTGACTTTATTATTCAGGATTAAAAATTCACAACACTTTAAAGATCAGAATGTTTGGAAATTCTACTTGAAAATATTGATACATTTCAAAACACTTGAAGCTTTCTTTTGATGATCTTTATTGAAATGACTTTTATCACATCTCTTTAGCTAATCGATGATGTTTCAACTAGATTGGCAATGATAGAGACATGATATTTTCTTTCCTTTGAGTGACTATTTTGAGGAAGATCCATCAACTTATATGAATTCATCTAAAGACATGGTCATCAAAGAACCATCGAGGACTATCACATAGGATGAAGAATTGACCTTTTCTTGTTTACACAAATGGATACCTTGGCTATTTAGATTTTCCATATCTTAATAGCAAAATCCACTTGCAACATTGAATCCATTGAAACCGGTATTCATACTCCCATAGTTGGCCATCCAACTAGTGAGGGTTGTACTAGTTCCCAAAAGAGGTGTTACCAAAAGAGATAAAAAGAGGTATTCATATCATCATGATGTGGTCAGTGATGATTGTACTTGCTTTAATGGTCCTACAATGCTCAATGATGAAAATATTTTCCTATGGCATTTCTTTGCTAAAATAGCTAGTGACACTTAGTTGCATTGCATTGCATTTTCATGTTAGATTAAAGTGCATGTTTGTAGTTATTTTTCCAAGGGAAAAGGGGTTTAGTTCATCAGCTTGAGTAAAACAAAAAAAAATGGGGTTCAATTAAATGTTTCATACTTGATTCAAATCAATCATGTGAAATTATCTTTTGCATTCATCCATAGCATTAATCATTATTCATTATCCATATATCAGAGAAAAGAAAAGAGAAAAGATTCATTTATCATACATCATTTGAATACATCTAGTTAAAAATAGACTTTCATGCATTTGGAAAAATCAAAAACATAAGGGCATTCATTTACATATTTCCATTAAATCTTTGCATCCATGCATTGAAAAACAAAAAAAATATCAAAATTCATAACATCATTGCATTCATCTATCTATATCATAAATAAGATACACTGCATTCATTCATAGCATAATTAAAGTAAATGCATCATAAAACATCATATAGCTACATATAAAGATGATCTCACATGTACACATCACAAGAATCAAGGAAAGTATATGATCACATAAATGTTCATAATATCAATGAGCCATCAAATCAGTACATCAAGATACAATGTCATCAACAAATTGATACATCAAATGTTCCAATCAATAAACATGAAACATGATACAATAGTCATCAACAATCATGATCCCATAGTAGCACCTGATCCATCCCCAACACATGATCCATCTGGACCCCTGTCATCTTGTCTATCCTGTGAAGGAGGAGCCTGAGAAGTGCTAGCCATACTAGATCTTTGAGTCACATAAGTCATAAACTATTGCATCAAAGTAGCCACCTGGTCTAATCTACCCACAATAGTAGATACATCTATCCTCAATGACTGAACATCTTGAGATAAAGTATCAGTACTAGGAGCTACCTAAGATGACTAACCCATATCCTATGCTCTAGGAACCTATGGAGGCACCTGTTGTGCCAGAATCTGATCCTGCTATACTTGACCCTGATCTTGCAATGCTAAGGCAACTCATTGTAACTAAACCAAAGGATCCAAACCACTAGGAATCCATCTAGCAGCCTTAACATGAGCTTGCCTCTAAGCCCTCTACTATCTATGTTGTCTCTGATGTCTATCACCTATTGCTGCTCTAGGACATACAATCTTAGCTTCGTGATCATCCCTAGCTCTATCCCTAGCATGTCCACCTATCACTCATGGTCCATCTCATCCTCGACCCATGACCTAAGGAGCTCTTTTTCCTCACTAACCTCATTGTCTCTGACATCTCCTCTTGCCACCACCACCATCCCCATCATCATCACCTCTGTCATCCTCTGATCTCTCATCACATCTAGGGATAGGATTTTCCGGATTGGTAAAACAAAGAAACCTATTTTGAGCCCACCATTCTTGATACTCATGTGACATACTAGCATCAGCAACACCTCCAAGCATATCCCATCTATAGTATGCCAAAAGAGAAATCTGATCATAGGCAAACTGATAATCTATCTAAGCACCCCAGAAGGATCTCTCTACCTAAACTCTAGCATATAATGTTGTACCTTGGGGCATATCCTTCACTCTACCATACTGTTTGGAGACTTGACCAAAGAAGAATCACTCAATAATAGTAGTATCTCTACCAACCATCCACCAAGGAGAAAACATATAGGGGAGCTCATCATCATCCTCCCTCCATCTCTCAAAACCTATATATGGTCACCATTGAACCTAATCAAGATCATTAATCTAAAATACTCAAGTTTTCCCAGATGATGTTGGACAACCATGCCACCATATAGAAAGCAATAAGGAAAACCTCGCTGTCAAATCTTGTCTGATACTGGCCTAGTAATGGGAAGATGCTCTCACACCCATAGCTACAAGATCACAGTGCCTGCTACCAAAGAAGCACTCTCTCTATATACAACCTCATGCAAATCATGATAAAGCTAAGCAAGAACATAGGAAACCCAATCAAATTGTTGAGGTTGTGCAAGAAAGTCCTTGAGTATCCTACCCCATCCAACTAAGCAACCATGACCTCATCAGTCGGGAAGTATTAATCCACTAATCAAAGAACCTTATATTGATGGTAATGTGGGGAATGAAGCAAACTATGCCCACATGATCATGTCATCATCAATAGTGTTGTCTCCAAACACTCATCTGCAGACTGTGCTATCATAAACAAAATCATAATATACCATCTTGCCATGACAAGGAATGCGTAACAATCTGTACATGTCCTCTAGAGTAATGGTCATCTCTCCAAAAGGAAGATGGAAGGTATTGTGGTTAGAGTGCCAATGCTCTGCCACAGTGGTAAGTAGACCATGGTTCAGCTAGAACCACATGATATCAAGAAGAAAGCTCAGACCACCTAACTCAATCACTTGAAACTCTGCTAGAGTCAAAGTCTGACCTAACTTCAATGACCCAAGAAGCGACGGTCTATATATACAACTTACGAAAATGTGCCTATTTGGAAAAATCAAGAGAATCATATCATTTTTCTATATCAGTGAATCATTTTAAGTCCATCAGTTTTATCAGAATCAAAGTATCAAGCAATCAAACCTAGTACCATTTGTTCGTGTCTCTATGTCTTGAGAGCGAATTATCAATCCTACCTATTAGTTTTTCTATCCTATCAGATTGACAAATCACATTCATTGGTACCATTATCCTGATATCATAATTAATTGTTTTGGTAAACTACAATAGACCTAGTCATCTATGAAATCAATCAATCAGTCAGACTTATCAAATTTTTTATCAGAAAATCAAGTTGGAAATTTTACCAAAAAAAAAATGTCAAAATCCTCCAGGCGTCATTTTTCTATTACCCCACGGCATTTTTCCTTACATGGTGTAGCAAAGGTATTACATGATACTTTATCATTAGTACGTGTGACTTAATGTTTCAAGCATCATTTTAAAATGCTAGGCAGTATTTTAAGGAGCCTAGGCGGCATTTTAAAGCTAGGGTTTTATACACGTAAAAACATATGGAATATGGCATAAAAACCCTACTACTACACGGCAACATATTAGTAACAGGCAAAAATTAGAGATTTCTAAGCAACACTTTACTATGCAAAGGTGTGAGTAAAAAGTGCGGATGTGGCATTTAAAAGGGTTACGTGGCATTTAAACTATCCTAAGCGGCATTTTGCAAAATATAAACTATGACATCAAGGAAAAATTATAATAAATGTGGAAAAAGAGAAATAAATTCACAAGGAAGGTTAAAAATGACTCACTGGAGGTCCATAGTCCAATGGCCTCTGATAGCGATGACCTCTCTTGAACCAGTGCTCGCGAATCGGAACAACCATCGTGAAAATCAAAGAAGGATCAGAGAAAAATATCAATAGTCAAAAGTGAAAATGAATAGTAAATCTAGGTTTTTCAACCTATTTGAGCTGATTTTGACCTAATTTAGAGGTAAAATTTTGACCTAATTGACCTATATCAACTTATTAATCAAACCGGGGCATTATTTGAAATCAATATATCATCAATGTTTTTCAGAAATGAAAACATATTGAATCAATCAGTTAATCAATTTCACCAAACTTTTTCAAATCAAGTGATCAATATGTTTCATTTCTGAGGGGGCATCAGAGTATCAAATTGACATCAAACATCATGAATCAGTGGCATCAAAAAATTTTAAATTTTTATCAGTGGGGCGCATATCATTTTATCAAATCAAATCAGAGGCATATCATATCAAATAGCAATCAATCTCATATCGAGAAGTACCAAATCAAATCAGTGGCATATCAGAATCAGTAAACCAGGACCTAAAAGTGATCAGGACTTAAAAATTTCTTTGAATCAATGTTCTTCGCACATCAATTCAAAGAGAGGCATTTGTAGACACTCAAAAATGGGCAAGTGCTTTTAAATCAATAAAATGGCTCAAAATCATCAAAATGCACTAATTCTCATCAAAATGGACATTATTAAATCAAAGTTGGACAAAATCAATAAAATCAAAGGAAAAATTAAATAATGACATTATATAATTAAATACAAGCTTAAAGGGGTGAAAAACACTATATAATTGATTTTAATCAATTAATTGTATAGTTGTTTAAATCAAAAATCAAAATGAGCCTATTCCCTACATGGCTAAATTTAATTAATTAATTGAATTTAATTAATCCTAACATCTTTCAACAAAGTTGAGCAACCAATGAGAATTGAGGACAAAAAAACACAAATCACTCAAGGAGAATGAATCTCAATCACTCATTCCAAGCTTTCAATCTCAACCACTCAATTTTGTCCTTTTCTCCAAAGCTTTGAGAGAAACATTTAAATTGTCCCCCCATTTAAAAACATTGAAAAGTTTTTTGACTCAATGAAGGCTAAATCATGATTATTTCACTCTACCCCCTACCCTTGGGAATTTACAATAAATAAGAGGCATTTTGAGAGCAATATAATAGAAGAGAATTAGAGAGAAAAAGCATTGTTATTATAGGCATTTTATGAGCATTTGATAGCAATTGAGAGCATTTAGCATTAGTATTTCAATTTATCATTTTCATTATGGATCATTGTGAGCTATATTAAGCATTGTAGCATCATATTTTCTCATTTTAGAAGTGTCACTAGTAGGGAATACAAAGCTGAGAGCTCTACTTACCACATCTAATTAGAGAACCATGAGATGTTTTGGATTTTAGTTTCATTTCTTAGTTAAATTTGAATTGTATTTGGTTTAATTTGATAGTTAATAATCCTAATTTCATGAAGGTGAATAACATACACACATAGTGAACCCATCACCATCTGTCATCGGTTGTACAAGCTTCTGTTTACCTCGTACACAACATTCTAACCAATAATTTGACCTCTCATCATTCCCCTGCGGTGCAACCAATGCAAAAACATCTCTTGGCTACAGAAGATCTGAAAGATGGTCATACTCACCTAAAGTGTCCATGTCATCATTTTTTATAGAGAGTGTCAAAGATAAAGGAGTTAAATATTGTGGAACCCATGTATCAACCCACTCACTTGACTCACAATGATCCCAATCATACTGAAAACACATGGGGCAAAAGCAAGCCAACTCTCATGTCCAAATGGTCCATGTACTACTATTGGAGCTTCAGAATGAATGCATTTTTGAAGAGTCTTTCACTGTTTGACAATTCAATCTATCTCCTATAGTTCCCTCCTCAACCAACCAAAAGAATCTATGCACTATAGAATCAAGAATCCCCCCCATGACAATGCTAAAGTACACAAATCAACAATAAAATGAGCATCAAGAAGTATAGCACCTAAAATCCTCAATTGCTCCTTAACTAGAGCTCTCTTCACACATGCACCTGCTCCATCATGCTCCCCTTTCCCATTCCCTAACTCAAAAAAACTCCAAATATAAGGTACACCTCTCTCCACATGCATTCTACAAAACCAATAAAACATTTTGGCATTCTTAAATTGACCGGTGCAATTATCCAACCAAATGAGATTCCTATCCATAGCAATACCATTTTCCTGCAAGAAGTAAAAAAAGTTCTGGAAACAATGTTGAACAAACTCATGAGAGTGAGACCTATCACCACTCATATAAAAATGGTACTCTCTGATTATCTTTCTCTCATCTTTTTTTTCTATTAGAGGAATTTCTATATGTGATGTGTACAAAAATAGCAACATGAATGTAATTGTAATATTGAACTTGAGTCTCATTTTGGGGCTGGAATGTATAGTTCTCTACAAATTCTACAACGGATATAATAGTTCCAATGGGGAAAGTGTCCTTACACATCCTGAATTGTTGATCCAACCATTGAGACCTATGACTATGCCTTGCATACTTGTAAAAAAGATGTGTCTTGAAATCTGAGATAAAATCAGCAACATTGTATTCTTTTGCAACTAACTCACATCTAGAGCCTTCACCTCCACTCTTCAATGTATATTTCACTATTTTATATACCTTTTTTTGGATGAGTGTCTTTCCAAATTGTGTTCCAAACCCTCATGAAAACATGTTCTAAACTTGGACAAGCCACCACATTCTGAGCACTTGGCATTTAAGCAATCTTTTTTATAAAATAAACAACCATCATCTCTATGACATAAAAATTGATCTAGAAAATCTCTTGATGATTTGAGAAGACCACTTGCACCACAATCCTCTAGCATTTTATTAGTATGCAAAGTATAATGAATGGACCATAATAATTCATGATGCATTGAAAACTCAACATTATATTTGCAACAACATGTATTCTGAATCTTAAGGGGTACACAATAAAATGGTTTCACGGATTCAAAAAACCTTTGTGATATTTTCAATGTTGGATGTGTCTCACAAAAAATTTTATACAACATTGTTTGACTTACCTCCACATAATGTTTAGGATGTAGAGTGGGGTCTTGATTGCCAACTCTCAATTTCAAGACATCCTTCACATTTGGTGACACTCTTGAGTTAACATCCCAAAATTGTTGAATTTCATCCTTGACAACATCTGTTAGCTTCCTATCAAAATGCAAAAGTCTCCCACCATAAGCCCATTTATCAATTTGAAGCAAATCATCATGTCTTTCTCTTCTTGCAAGTGCTCTACCCAAAGTTTTATGGTCTATATTAAAGTCAACACAAGTTTGTCTCATCAAATGAGCCTTTCTCAACTAATGACTTACTAAGGAGGTTGTAATAACCCTCCGAGAAACTCTCTTGTCTTTTTCTCTACTAGTCTTCCCAATGCTTTTGAGAGCACTAAAAATATTCTTCACAACAATGGCATTTCTCTCCATTTTCTTGTTCACACAAATCTTCAATTTCACAAGCACAAGTCTCATCTTTTGCATCTTTAACAACTACACAAAAATTTGACATTGCTCAACCAATGTCTTGTTTCCAAAAAATTGATCGTAAATTATTGAAGCCCACAACCTAACGGTTTTATGTGACCTCTTTCCTTCCCAATTATTCATAATGTTCTCCTCAATTTCAATTAACCATTTAGGTGTTCTTAAAAGCCTCAAATTTGAAGATTGATTATCTTTATTTCTAGGGACTTCATTTCACATATAATTTGGAGATATGTAACGTTCATGTGGTTCTTGGGCAACATTTTCATTTCCCAAGTCTACATTTTCAATCTCCATTTGTACATTTTCATCTTCATTCCATTCATTGTCATTCCCCAAATCTATGTTTTTATTCCCAAAATTAATTTCCATATTATTTTCAAATTTAACATCCTCTTCACTTGCAACTACATTTACGAGGTCACCTTGATTTATGTTTAACATACCTTCTCTCCTTCTTCAGTGATTTTCCCTATCTTTTTCCCTATATGTTTGAATTTCTTCATTCATCACCTTCCTATTACATTTAGCCTTTTGATGACTATTGCTTCCCATGGTGAGACCACAAGTTGACAAAAAACAAAAAATGGGCCCCAAATCACTTTTTTTTCCCTCCAACCTATGAAAAAGTCTGAAATCTCATGCTTCTCTGGTCTATGGGGATAGGAAATATTTTGGTCAAATATGACCTATCCAAAATCGGGTACCTGATATTTCCAGGCAGATGAAAAAAAAGGCAGTAGCAAATGAAAAATATGAACTTGTACATATAAAATTAGGTATATAATATATATAATGTATATTATATATATACTAATGTATTATATGTACTAATGTATATATATATATATATATATTAATGTATTATATACTAATGTATATAATATATATAATGTATTATATATTAATGTATATAATATATATACTAATGTATTATATATATATAATGTATTAAAAAAAATACCTGCACAGTTGATTTGATGACAGATAGTTTCAACCCAAGTCCTCTTGAAAGTATCCAACATGGGAGTTTTCTATAGACTCATTGTAATGTCGACGGTCTGACTATACTAAATAAGTAGATGTCAATGGATCCCTAGGAAGTCCCCATGACCCCTTTTGACACATTTGAACACTCAAGTGTGTCCGAGGGGGTTGTAGGACCCCTTAAGACACACTTGAGCATTCCAATGTGTCCATAGGGGTCATGGGGACTTCCTAGGGGTCCTAATTTGTGATAAGGCATACTAAGACCCCTAGGAAGTCCCCATGACCCCTTTTGACACATTTGAATGCTCAAGTGTGTCTAAGGGGGTCATAGGACCCCCTAAGACAAATTTGAGCAGTCCAATGTGTCCATAGGGGTCATGGGGACTTCCTAGGGGTCCTAACATGTGATAAGGCATACTAAGACCCCTATGAATTCCCCATGACCCCTTTTGACACATTTGAATGCTCAAGTGTGTCCAATGGGGTCATAGGACCCCTTAAGACACACTTGAGCATTCCAATGTGTCCATAGGGATCATGGGGAATTCCTAGGGGTCCTAACGCATGATAATGCATACTAGGATGCCTAAAAAGTCCCCATGACCCCTTTTGACACATTTGAATGCTCAAGTATGTTTGAGGGGGTTGTAAGACCCCTTAAGACACATTTGAGCATTCCAATGTATCCATAGGGGTCATGGGGGCTTCCTAGGGGTCCCCTAGGAAGTCCCCATGACCCTTTTTGACACATTTGAATGCTCAAGTGTGTCTGAGGGGGTCATAGGACCCCCTAAGACACACTTGAGCATTCCAATATGTCCATAGGGGTCATGGGGACTTCTTAGGGGTCCTAACACATGATAAGGTGTACTAGGACCCCTAGGAAGTCCCCATGACCCATTTTGACACATTTGAATGCTCAAGTGTGTCTGAGGGGGTCGTAGGACCCCTTAAGACACACTCAAGTATTACAATGTGTCCGTAGGGGTCATGGAGACTTCCTAGGGGTCCTAACATGTGATAATGAATACTAAGACCCCTAAGAAGTCCCCATGACCCCTTTTGACACATTTGAATGCTCAAGTGTGTCCAAGGGGGTCATAGGACCCCTTAAGACACACTCGAGCATTCCAATGTGTCCATAGGGGTCATGGGGACTTCCTATGGGTCCTAACACATGATAAGGCATACTAGGACCCCTAGAAAGTCCTCATGACCCCATTTGACACATTTGAACACTCAAGTGTGTCTGAGGGGGTCGTAGGACCCATTAAGACACAATCAAGCATTCCAATGTGTCTGTAGGGGTCATCGGGACTTCCTATGGGTCTTAACGTGTGATAAGGCATACTAGGACCCTAGGAAGTCCCCATGACCCCTTTTGACACATTTTAATGCTCAAGAGTGTTTGAGGGGGTCGTAGGACCCCTTAATACACAATCAAGTATTCCAATGTGTCCATATGGGTCACGGGGACTTCCTATGGGTCCTAACGCATGATAAGGTGTACTAGGACCCCTAGGAAGTCCCCATGACCCCATTTGACATGTTTTAATTCTCAAGTGTGTCCAAGGGGTTGTAGGACCCCTTAAGACACAATCAATCATTCCAATGTGTCCATAGGGGTCATGGGGACTTCTTAGGGGTCCTAATGCCTGATAAGGCATACTAGGACCCCTAAGAAGTCCCCATGACCCCTTTTGACACATTTGAATGCTCAAATGTGTTCGAAGGGGTCATAGGACCCCTTAGCACACACTTGAGAGTTCTAATGTGTCCATAGGTTTCATGGGGACTTCCTAAGGGTACTAGTACACATGATAAGGCATACTAGGGCCCCTAGGAAATTCCCATGACCTCTTTTGACACATTTGAATGCTCAAGTGTGTTCGAAGGGGTCTTAGGACCCCTTAGGACACACTTGAGGGTCCCAATGTGTCCATAGGGGTTATGGAGATTTCATAGGGGTCCTAACATGTGATAAGGCATAATAGGACCCCTAGGAAGTCCCCATGACCCTTTTTGACAAATTTGAATGCTCAAGTTTGTTCGAAGGGGTCATAGGACCCCTTAGAACACACTTGAGGGTTCCAATGTGTCTATAGGGGTCATGAGGACTTTCTAGGGGTACTAGTATGCATGATAAGGTGTAGTCGGACCCCTAGGAAGTCTACATGACCCCTTTTAACACATTTGAATGCTCAAGTGTGTCTGAAGGGGTCGTAGGACACCTTAGGACACACTTGATGGTTCCAATGTGTTGATAGGGGTCATGGGGACTTCATAGGGGTCCTAATGCATGATAAGGCATACTATGACCCCTAGGAAGTCCCCATGACCCCTTTTGACACATTTGAATGCTCAAGTGTATCTGAAGGGGTCATAAGACCCCTTAGGACACACTTGAGGGTTCCAATGTGTCCATAGGGGTCATGGGGACTTCCTAGGGGTCCTAACACATGATAAGGTGTAATAGGACCGCTAGGAAGTCCCCATGACCCATTTTGACACATTTGAATGCTCAAGTGTGTCCAAAGGGGTCGTAGGACCCCTTAGGACACACTTGAGGGTTCTAATGAGTCCATAGGGGTCATGGGGACTTCCTAGGGGTCCTAATGCATGATAAGATGTACTAGGACACCTAGGAAGTCCCCATGACCCCTTTTGACACATTTGAATGCTCAATTATGTCCAAAGGGATTGTAGGACCCCTTAAGACACACTTGAGCATTCTAATGTGTCCATAGGGGTCATGGGGACTTCATAGGAGTACTAACACATGATAAGGTGTACTAGGACCCCTAGGAAGTACCCATGACCCTTTTTGAAACATTTGAATAGTCAATTGTGTCTGAAGGGGTCATAGGACCCCTTAGGACACACTTGAGGGTTCCAATGTGTGCTAGGGGTCATGGGGACTTCCTAGGGGTCCTAACACGTGATAAGGAGTACTAGGACCCCTAAGAAGTCCCCATGACCCCTTTTGACACATTTGAATACCCAAGTGTGTCTGAAAGGTCATAAGACCCCTTAAGACATACTTGAGCATTCCAATGTGTCCATAGGGGTCATTGGGACTTCCTAGGGGTACCAATGTGTGATAAGGCATACTAGGACCCCTAGGAAGTCCCCATGACCCCTTTTGACATATTTGAACACTCAAGTGTGTCCTGAAGGGGTCGTAGGACCCCTTAGGATAGACTTGAGGGTTTCAATGTGTCCATAGGGGTCATGGGAACTTCATAGGTATACTAATGCATGATAAGGTGTACTTGGACCCCTAGAAAGTCCCATGACCCCTTTTGACACATTTGAATGCTCAAGTGTGTTCGAAGGCATCGTAGGACCCCTTAGGACACACTTGAGGGTTCCAATGTGTCCATAGGGGTCATGGGGACCTTCATTGGGGTCCATAGGACTTCATAGGGGTCTCTCTCTCTCCCTCTCCCTCTCTTCCTCTCTCTCTCTCTCTCCACCTCCAATGAAATATTCTTCAAAGCCTCCATTTCTGTGTAGCTAGGGTTTATGATGCATGTAAAAGGCACAAACTATGCCCCTGTAGAGACTCATGCTCATGCTCGGAATCATATTATTTTCATACATTGCTTGACATTTAATGTAATGCCCCTCCAACCCTATCAAGTCTTGGTTATGTTCGCTTGAAATTAGGAAGGACTATATGTGAGAATGATCCTTCTTGAGATGGTTTCTTAAACTGAAGCTCTTCCAACATACCATAACTTCATATTTTAATGTGGAAATAATAATATGTTCCTTTATATCCTCATGTGTGTCAGTGATAGGATCACCTGATAGGCTTATATGCTTTAATGTAAAATGCTCATTATTAATATTTATGTGTACATTAGGTTAATTGATTATAATCATTTAGGGGTTAGATGGGTTACATTCTCTAATAACGTTACTTGGGATTAGACATGATTAATGCATTATGGTTACCTGATTTGTTTATCTTGATTTGATAATAGGACATTTTGAGTACATGTCTGATGATTAAATGGGTTTTTGTGAAAGATAATAGATGATTTATATTTACATGATTATGTTATGATTCATTATGTGAGATCATTTTGATACTAACCACACTAATCCAATTATGCTTTGTTGATGTGACTATCAGAAGAGGGGAGGCAGTTGTAGTTACTCCTCTGGGAGGTCCACATGATGTCGCACTCTCCCTTCTTGTTTGCAATTATCTGTACATGTGTGTGTGTGTGTGTGTCTATATATATATATATATATATATAATATTAATATATATATCTATATAATATGTATATGTATATATATATATATGTATATATGTATATATGTATATATGTATGTATATATAAATTATACATACATATATACATATATACATTATACATTATATATATATATATATTACTATACATATATTTCATGTATAATGTATTTATATATATATTACATATACATGGTATCTATGTAATGTATATTTAATATGATACATAATATAGAA